>BJCM01151904.1:0-14348 GCA_018326385.1 Flaveria bidentis
TTTTGAGAGTAGAGAGTGTTATAAGTTGTTGTGATTCAACCAAAACATCACATACATATATATACTAACATAGTGGGGGTATAATGGTAAAAATACATCAAAAAAACGGTCAAAAATCGCTTCTAACGGCTATATAGCCGTTGTATAACGGTAACCGGGTTGAAAACCGGTTTGAAAACCGGTTTGAAAACCGGTTTGTTTGGGAACCGGTTTGAAGACCGGGTCGGGTTGAAACCGGTTTTAATGCTAGAAAACGTAAACCGCTTACGAACCGGCGGTTTGAAACCGAATTGAAACCGGTTTGGCCCAAACCGGTTTGGGCCAAAAACCGGTTCGGGTTTTTTTCGACGAACCGGTTCCGAACCGGTTTTTTTGTACATATCTACTTATTAATCTGGACAGCAAACCCCAATGGTGATTATTGTTGCTCAAGAATCTTGAGTTGACCCATTAATGTTTGGTGTAATTTAATTACAGAATATTTTAGCATTCTACATATGTTAAAAAAACAAACAGTTTTTTTCTTGCAGACTGCAGACATTTGGTCCACCTCTTCTGCTGCAGATGTTTGCAGACGTGGTCCGCATACTGCAGATGTTTTCCTACAGAAAAACAAACAGCACCTATGTAATGAGACAATACAAGGTAATATATCTGCTGCTAGTTGCAACGGCTTCAACGGATGCTGCCAACTTGGAATCCCCAAAATTATAACATCATACAACTTTTCAATCAAATACATGAGATATAATTCATCATGTGCACACGCATTCATTTCGGAAAACACTACACCAATATTTCTTAACAAACGACAATTACAACTTCCTATGGCCATAAATTGGGTGTTGCCCTTACCATGTGCCACCAAGCTAACAAAACTCAAGAGAACTTGTGTGGCAAGAACAGTCATTGCATCGATTCGACAAACGGCTTAGAATATAACTACCGTTGTAGAAAAGGATACAAAGGAAACCCCTACCTTCCCAATGGATGCCAAGGTAATTATTGATAATTATATATGCATTTGCTTATACGGTTCTTAATAGTATTTCTTTACATATTTGTGGTTCTCATTAGAATGTTTATAAACTTACGCACTTGTTCTATTTTCTTAACATCAACAAATAGATATTAATGACTGTCTAAAGAAAACAAATCATTACTGTGAAGAGGGGGAGACTTGTGTGTATACAAACGAGAGCTACAAGTGCATAGCCCAATATCACCACAAATGAAGTGTTTCAGGTAAATAATTTGTCCATCCTTTTGTATGATAATGTCTAGCATGAAAGGTTGATTGATAGTGTGATTACGACCTTTCGGCCCAAAGGTACTTTTCATAATTAAATCTAGTTGCAAGTGCAATAACTCCTGAAATCATAATTGGACTTTTAGTTTTTGGTGCTATTGGTTTTTGGATATGTATAAAGCTTGTTAGAATAAGGGAAAATAAAATAAAAAAGAAGACGTTTAAAAAAATGGACGACGTTTGTTGATGAAAAAGATATCCGCTAATAAATCATGTGTCAACACAATAAAAGTTTATACCGCAGAAGATATGGAAAAGGCAACTGCAAAATTTTAGTAGAAGCAAAATTGTTGGAGAGGGAGGACAAGGTATAATATACAAAGGGTTGTTTCTTAATGGGATAATAGCAGCCATAAAAAAGTTAAACACTTTAGATATGGATCGGGTAGAGCGATTTGTTAATGAAGTTTTCATTCTTGCACAAATAAACCACTGAAATATAGTGAAATTGCTAGGTTGTTGCCTGGAATACGAAGCCCCCTTATTAGTATACGAGTATTTGGTCAATGACACTTTCTCCCAACATCTTCATGACAATTCGGGACATGTAATTTTTTTATGGAGAGATCGTATACGAATTGCAAGGGAGATTGCAAAAGCACTAGCTTATCTACATTCTTATGCGTTACCAGCAATACTTGATAGGGATACTAAGCCAGGCAACATCTTACTTGATTAGAATTACAAAGTAGTAGTATCTGATTTTGGACTTTCAAAATTAATACAGCTTAAGAAATCTCATTTAACTACACAAGTTGAAGGCACCTTTGGATACTTAGATCCTGAGTATTTTCAGTTGGGAAAACTTACTGCAAAAAATGATGTTTATTCTTTCGGCACAGTTCTTAGTGAACTCTTAACGAGGAAAAAGTCTATTTCCTCAAGTGATTCGGGTGAAATATAATCAGTTAATTAAAGTTTTGGACAAGCAAGTTCTGCAAGAGATTATGATGGATGATGTAGTTCTTGTCGCTAAGCTTGCCAAGAGATGCATGAAAACAAAGAGCATAAAAAGGCCAAGCATGAAAGAGGTGGTCACAGATTTGGACAAATTACCTAATAACTATATCATTGAACATGAACTCACAACTAACGAATTCAACTCTCATGGATCAGTAATCAATGTTTGTAAGGGTGCTCTATTAATTCAGATATATGGGATTTTTTATATCCGTTCTCCATCACCATAAGATAAACGTTTAATTCTTCAATCTTACATTTGAAGGTTGTGATGATAATGAAACCCCAATTCTAACAACATATGGTGAGTCCTAGAGCTGGAGTGAAGATGATCTAGAGCTGGATATAGTGACGCTAGCTCCTCGAGTCCTAAAACGAATAAGCATAGGTCTAACAAAACGAAACGTTTGGTTTCAAATAATTATAATATCTAACAATTTTTTTTGAATAAAATCATTTGGATGTGTTTGGATTCGACCGACTTCGAAAAACATGGTTTCTTTTATTGGTTTTTATAAAGTTAAAGATGCAGTTTTGAATGCAAATTTATTTTTGAATAAAATCATTTGGATGCAATTTTATTTTTGAATTTGTTAATGATTATTTTATTAGTTTTTATAAAGTTAAAGATGCAGTTTCAAAGTGATACATATTTTCATCTATGTTTTTTATTCTATCCTTGAAATATTCCAATTGTCTATGTGACCCAGCTTTAGATTGATTTTTAACTTCAACAATTTGCATAATACAGATGATGATCTAATATCTTCAAGACCAACAACCGATTTTATTCTTTTAGTTTCCGTTCTCATAACATTTTATCTTTTAACTACTCATGTTTCCGACTTATCAACGGTTTTCTTTCTTTCTTTGTCTTTTAGGCAATTTTCTATTGAATCCCTAGACACATCTCCATGTCTACATATTCTTCAACTACCATTATTTTCTTTTAAATATTTATACTGTTATGATCATACTTATTTAACAAGTTGTCCGATTCTTTCTCTACTTCAGATACTAGTGAGTAATTTTCAAACAACAAATATGATTTCTGATAGAGTAAGATTTAACACCTTCTTAATTGCTTTCGCCATATACTTTTTTTTACACCCCATTGTGTTAAAATGGAAAGAAAAACAAAAAATATTAGTATTGGGCTAGAAGGAATTTTCAAAAATAATTTGCCTTGGAGAAGGCCCATTTCTCAAGCCCATGTGACTTTGTTAAGTCCAAGTATTCCAACAGCAGCCTGTCAAAATAATAGTCTTAACTATAAAAATAAAGACTTCAACCCAATTAAAATTTACCAAATTAAATCCTGACTTAGTAAAACTTAATCATCAACATGCTCAATAATATTAGGAAAAATTACAAAAGATAGTAAACAAAATTTTCAAAATGTTTCACTAAAGTCACTTATTATTTTTATTTCTGTAAAATCACTCAACTTTCACTATGTGTTTCAATCTTATGTAATATTTTTATATAAGTTTATATTTTTTAATAAAGTTAGGCGAATGAAACATATGAAATTTAGTTACCAACAAGTCAAATGTTTTTACTAATTGATTTGAATTAGGTGGTAATATTGTAGAAAAAAATTCATGACTTAATAAAAAATTCTAAAATTGTTAAATTTACGCTAAATTGGAAAAAATAATCACTAAATAGTAATCAAATTCATATATGTTTTAATTACTTAACTTAATTCTAAAATTTTTAAATATATCTAAAAATACTACATAGTATTGGAACAACTAGCAAAAATTAAACGTCAACGATACTTTGAGTGGCTTTAATAGAACACTTGAGACATCACAAGAAAAAAGAAAGAAAGAAATTAATAAAATAATAGTTTTTTGTTTTTTTTATCTTTCTATATTAAAAATCTTTAAATTCAAAACAAAGCATCAGGCATAAAGTGTATTTATAAATTTTAATGTGTTTATTTTTGTTAATTGAAAATGTAAATATCAAAGACTTGGCCTAAAACTACCAAAATGTGAAATAAATGTGTCAACTCTTAAAAACAATTTAAGGGTTCAAGTACTTGGAGAAAAAAAAGGGCAAAATTAAGTTTGTTAAAGGAAATTTGAAAACGCATACAAATCCTCAGAGATTAATAATAACACCCACATGACTCACATTATTAAAAGTTTCAAATAAAAATAATTTTTAAAATGAAAGTTTGTGCTAATGTGAGATGATGACACGATTTAGCATTTCACATTGCTGGACTGCTGGTTCATAACTCCTTTTTAAACATAAATTAAATATAATTATTGTTTGTAAGGCAGATAATACTCACGTACCGATATTATAAATTGTGATGCATTTTTTAAATAACGTGTTTCCGATCGTAATTTTTTTGAAATCGAATGATAAACATCTTAACACCGGAAAATGATGCCACCTATATCTTTGATCAATGTTTTTGCGACTGCGGATCGGACCCGTAGCCGGTCCGGTTCGCTATGATTCGGTTTTAGGTGGTCGAACCGGTCGGTTCGTCCGAACCAGTGATCGGATCGGGAAACTGAAGCGGTTCCGGCCGTTTTTTATGGGTAAAAACGGGGTGTTGAACCATAAATTGATGTGTTAGATATACAAATATAGTTAAGTTTTATATAATTATAATATAAATCATATATAAATTACTTATATTTAATTACATATATACTATATATATAATTACGATGTCATCCGGTTCTTAAATCCGGTCCGACCACCAAACCAGTAAAACGTCCGGTTCTACATCTGATCCGGTTCTAAAAATATGAAATGATAAAAGGAGGATTCTTATATATATGAAATGATATCCGGATACTAAGGGGGCGATTGGTTGAAAGGAATGGATTGAATAGAATTAAATTGAGAAACTAGTATAACTTTTAAATAAAATTATATTTTAGTAGTTAATGAAATGTAAAACTCAAGAAAATATTTCACCTAAAATTTTCTTGGTTGTAAGATTTCAAAATTCTTCCACCTAAAGAGAGAATTTGAAATGCTACAATCATGTGAATTTGAAGTGAAACATTTTTTAAAATTTCACATTTTCTTACTTACTCAAACATAATTTTATTTAAAAATTTATTGATTTCTCAATTCTATTCTATTTCATTCTTTTCTACCAAACATCCTTAAATTGTATCCTTATTTCACTACAATTAACAATGACTGTGTGAGAGTAATAAACCTAAATATAATAGAAGATTTTGTGATTCCAACGTATTGATATTTAATTATACAATAGTACTCAGTCAATCCCACTTATAGCAAATTATTGGTAAAGTAACAAAGTTGTAGGCAAACCTTAGATCTATTTCTAGACTCCACAAAAGATCATCTTTAATCTTACAAGGAGAAGCATATAATTTAATTCAATCATTACACTCAAATTAAAATTGAATTATATTCAATAAATAGAAGAAAATTATGTCATATTTTTTTCTAAATCATAATGTATATGAATTTGTCCAGCCTGGAAGATCATGACTAGATGGAGTTGAAAGATATAAATTTTAAGAGTTAGCTTGACAACCACTTACTGTCAAATGATTTTGTCTTAGATATTAAAACATTACATCCCATGCGATTAGCTGTTAGATTCCTCTCTTAATCCCCACTAAACCACCTCTATAAAAGCCATTAATCCCACACCCTTGCTTCTCACTCAAGCAAACTTACAAACTACTACCTAAAATCAATCTTTCTCTGCAAGTAATTGTATATACACAAACAACACTTGTCAAAATGGAAAGTGTCAAGCTAGCCATCATGCTCACCATTGCAATGGTGATCCTTAGCAGCTGCGGAACCATGGCTCAGGAGTTTGGGGCTGCACCTGCACCTTCTCCGTCGATGGAGAGTGCTGGAATGGCTCTGCAAGTACCTGCTTTACTCGCAGCTGTTGTATCTCTGGTGGCTTACCTCTTCTAAAGCTTTAACTTGCAGCAGATATCTATCATCTTAATTTCTTGTTTTGAAATAATGATGTTTTTATTACTTTGATGTTTCAAGCAGTTGCATTTCTAGAGTTTTACTCTTATTTGTATCGAATTGAAGTTGTTTTCCAACATGAGATTGATGATGAATATTTCTTAAGCTTTTGTGGATGTGCTCTACATTGTATAGTAATTGTAAGAAGTTAACCTACTTCAACTGCAGTTGTCAAATCACATTTGATAACAGATCATAGTGAGCTTAATCACATTTAATACTAAATAAACCCATTAACCCTGATTGTCAAACCGGATTACCAAGAGACTATCATTGAAAAATAACTCCAATAGACAACAACCAAAGTCGGGCCTAACTTGTTAGGTGTCCCACAGTAATCTGTCAGTAATGGCATATTTCTTTCTTTAGGCTATCATTGGTACTCACTTTCTACTTTGCTTAAAAGCTTTTGATTTCTGGATTGCTATAAAAAGGTTTTTTATTTTAAATATTAAAAGTAGCATAACTGCAAAAGGGGGTGCATATCCACTAACTAAATAGGACTGGAAGCAAAATGTTCATACAACAGGTGGGTTAAAAAGTTACAAACACCTCAAGTTAGAGAAATACTCGTCAAGAGTCAAACACCATAAAAAACATTACCCTCCGTTGCAAATATGCAATGCTGCTCTCCTTAGTATGTGGGATAAACAACCTCATCAACAATCATTACTCCTCCTTCATCCCGCCAGCTCTGCAATCAACAACCGTTGATGTTTATATGGTTGAAGTTTTACTTGATACGACAAGAAAGACAACAAAAGAGCTAAAAATATATACCTCCAAGAGCAACATTATCTCTGCCCTCAGGTAAGGTACTGCCGCTCTAACGTTAACAGCCTGCTCGATTTCTGCTATAGTTATTTGCTCAAACCGCTTTTCATGTCTATGCTGCTCAAATGCAGACCTAAATGCAGCAACCCTGAACAACAACAAAATAATCCATATAATAAATATAACCAACAAATCACATCTTAATTGTTCTTAGTAATGATAATTAGGGTGTATAGACAACAATGGAGTTAAATTATAAAAGACACCTTTCAGGAGAAATAGTTGGTGCCACCGGAGGTTCATCCACATCCATTGCTTCAGTTTCAGCTGCATCCCTGAAAAATAGAAAACAAGCATGATATATTAAACTAGTCAATATACGTACACATAACTGAGATTAATTTCATACTCAGTGGTAAACCCACCCTGTTTGAGTAGTGTCAGCAGCAGCAGGTCGTCCAGTTCTGCCGTTATCATTAACTCCATTGTTATCAGCTTTGCGCTTTCTTTCTAGCTCTTTCTCCACTTGTTGCTCACGTTCTTCCATGTCGGTCAATTCTTGATGGTAAATGGCAAAATTGAGAACTTTCAAGGCAGCTTCCACATCAGATTTTAAAACCTACACAAAATAGGCCTGGTTAAAACTAGTATTTCTTACAGCAGGTTAAAATAGGCCTGTTCAGGTTGAGTTGATCCATATCATTTGTCTTTCATTTATTAAAACATTTAAAACATTAATTTTGGTTACTGAATAATTAAATATGCATAATAAATAGACTTTGCGAACTTTACATGTCCACCTCTTTTAATTAAACTTATTTTTAATATGTTTTGAGATGAAACACAAATCAAATGGACGGACCTGGTCATAATAATAATTAAAGTACCTGTTTGCTCAGTTTAAGTTTGGCATGTGCTGTTGAGAGTCTAATAATGGTCTCGAGGGTTCTGGCAGTTATTGGAAGTGTTCCTCCCGTCTACAAATAATAAAAATCCCTAATCATCATTAAGAAACCAAAGCACATTACAGACTAATTAAGCAAGTAGCTAACTGTTAATACTAACCCTGGTACTACCACCACTGTTTCTGAGCTCCGCATATGCAGTTGCAATGTGCTCAGATGCCTGAACAATAAAACTTATCATTACCTCCATTAACAACAATAAGTGCAAGCACAAACATCCAAGACAATCAGTAAATTAAATTATTTAAACTAATTCAAGAAAATACCTCATCAGTGAGATCTGGCTGAATCCTGTGTTTTGCATAATGAATATACTTTTTAAGAAACTTAATTTTCAGAGCTTCAACATTTGGCCGCCTACCTCTTGTTCTTCCATGTAGCATTCGATTATACTCAACAAATATAGAAGCATCTAAATCAGATTCATCTTCTCTTCCATACATTGAAATGGAATCATCACCTAAAAACATGTTTATTGATGTTAAGCAAAAGAAAACATAATATAAACCTATAGAAATCATGATCATTAAACACAATCCTACCTCCATCTGTAGCAGATCGAAAACGGTGCATACGCAAAACATGATCAGAGATTCTTCGATCTATAACAGGATCCATTTGATCCAATACAATGAACAGCAAATCAAATCGTGACAGCAAAGAATCAGGAAGTCCAATATTCTTTGTTGGAGTAATTGAACGGTCATACTGCAGATGATCAATTAACATAACACAAAGTTATAATGTGCATCAGAGGACATGAATAAGTATCATTAAAGTACTTACTGTTCCATAAATAGGATTAGCAGCTGCTACCACACTGCATCTAGCATTTAATGATGCATGAATACCGGCTTTTGCGATGGTTACAGTCTGTTGCTCCATAACTTCATGTATTGCTACACGATCTTGATCATTCATTTTGTCAAACTCATCAATACAGATCACACCTCTGTCTGCAAGAACCATTGCACCAGCTTCCAGCCTTCGTTCTCCTTTAAATTAAATCATAAAAGAATTCAGCAACAAAAATGATGCTTATGTAAAAATATTCTGAGTTTATCAAGATGTTTTACCTGTCTCTTGATCAGAAGTAACTGCAGCTGTCAGTCCAACCCCAGAAGAACCACGACCTGTGGTTGAAATTGCCAGAGGAGCAATATTCATAATAGCTCTAAGAAGCTGTGACTTGGCAACAGAAGGATCCCCAACCATCATCATATTAATGTCACTGAAAATATCAAATAAAATCAACTTTATTACTTGTATAATATACTACTAAAAAGGCCTAATAAAAATTGTGAATAAACACAACTACCATAACAACATATTAAAAAGTCACCCTACCCTCGTAAGTGGGTTCCATTTTTGAGATTCTTTTCTGTTCCGCCAAGCATAAGTAAAATAACTGCTTTCTTAATCCATGAATGCCCATAAATTGAAGGTGCCAGTGATCTGGAAAGCAGGTCAAATGTATCTTCTCTCTCAGCTATCTGTTTAATATGTTTTATGTCCTCAGAACTATATATTGGAGCATTTGCCTCTTTGTTCAGAAGAGATACATTGTTGGCTATAAGCACCGTCCTACATATCACAGTAATTTGGATAAAATTTCCATTTTGCCCAGGGTATAAGTGAAAAAAAAATGAACTGTAGATAGTTTAGTTAACCTGAATACTCCATTAACACTGCCTTGACTTTTTCCAGGAATAGCTTTGTAAATTCCAACAATTGCTACACGGTCTCCAGGTTTGCATGAGTCAACCAAATCATCTTCTGCAATGACATCAACAGTTCTTGGGAGTTGACCAGGAGCAGAATTTTCAGGCACTTCTTGCATAGATAGTGTTTGATGGTCTTTGTAATGGCACAGACCATACTCAGTTACTAACAAATTGCCATTGTCATCCTGCACATAGTATTATGAATGAGATATTTAATTTCTATTATAATAGAAAAATGTAACATACCGTCTTGAAATTTATATTACCCGGGTTGGATACACAGAACCTGTAGGCAAACCCATTGTAGAAGTAATATCTCGATACTCACGAGATGTAAATTGCTTAGTTGAAGGGCAATAATGAACACTTTTGACAACTTTTGGCCTTACAAGAGAGCCTGAAAAAAAAATTGTAATTCATTTGATAGGCTACACTAGCATCCCTGCCATAACAAATGATAGCTTAACTGAAAGCATTAAAGCACATTTCCAACATCCATAAATACCTAATTTACTAGTAAATCCTGCAAGAAAAAATGGGTTAGCTTTTGCAAGTTAAATATCCGACTAACCAACTGAAACGTGCATAGACCATGTTCATATGCTAATACAAGCCTTAAAATCAACAAATGGCATGCATTTTGACTGGATAATAGCAGACTCAGGCTTCCTGGCTACAGAACATTCATAAAGTTACAAAAATCTACACATTTAACTTGTAGAATTATAAAACTACCTTTTAATTCAAACTTATGATTCGAATCAAGTATTTTGTTTACTAAATTTACATCAAAAATAAGTTTTCCCTAGGGTTTAATTCTAATCATGTTTACTAGCTGAAGGTAATCAATTGGAAGCAATTGATACGCTAAATAACTCATCATAAAAAAAACAAGTAATAATATCTTGTAAAGCATGAAATCATGAAAAGCAAATCATCAAAGACTTACATTTGGTAATAATCCCCTCCACTTTCACCATGGAGCCAATAAATTCCGAAAGTAGGTCTCTAGGTGTAACCTTCCTCGAAACAAACGGTCCATCAAATCCAACCAACACTTGCTCCCCTTCCTTCAAAAACTTCGGATCAATGCTCCGCGTTCTGTCAGTTATAAAATCCGACAACGACTGAATATACTCGCTAGGGTTCTGCAACAGCCTGATTCAAAACAACAAATCCACATATCACAAACAAAATTCACACATCACCAAACACTATAAACCAAATTCCTAATTCAATACAGTGTATAGATTCAAATAATCGTTAAAAAACCTTCGAGCCAGATCCTCAGCTCCAAGTTGAAAGAGATGCGAGAGCTGAAAAATCAAACGACGGCGTTTGTTGTTGATCATACTCCTGATGTCCTCATCTAAGCTATCATACTAACAACAAAAACACACAAGCATAAACAAACATTCACGAAAGCATACAAAAAAACATAACGAAGTTGAAATGAATCTTTACGTTTGCGTCGAACAACTCCGCGAAAGCTTTTTTGTTTGCAGCCCTAATCTCTTCAGTGATGTCCATTTCGATCGTTTGATGGTGAAGTGAATGATCAACGATCGATGAAGAGATTGATGAAAAAATATGCAGTTGAAGAAAGGGGTGAAGTTTTGCCCTAAATCGTTTGTGTAGGGTTTTGGCGGGAAGTGTAGATGTGTTGGTGAAGCGTTTTGGCGGGAAAAGATGGGTTGTGATGAAAGTATTCCCGCTAGCTTGGTGTTGAAGAGAATTGGGCCATAGAAAAAAGTAGTGACGCCCAAGCCCAAGTGAGACTTTAATTACGCAAATGGTCCCTATACTTTGGTCATGTTGCAGCTTGCAATTGCAACTAGCTGGATTTGGATTTGGTATGTGTTTTCCGAAATCTTTTCACAAGTAATTGTAATTGTAAGGGGTATTAATAATATAATTTTATAGATTACAATTTTGATTATTTGGATTTTTTTATGGAATTACCTCGTAAAAAAATTGCAAGCAACATTTATATATTCTATTTGTCTGTCATGTTTTTGTCGTTTTAAAAATAGTTAACCACATGAAAGGTTCTTATGGTTAGGCATGTTTTTCATTTTCGGTCCTCAAGTTTGAAAAACTAAAGGTCGGTGCACATGTTTGACAAAACAGGGGTATAATGGTCATTCTAAAAAAGTTAATAGGAAAAGATAACGGTCATCCATGACGGAAACCTTTAGTGTTACATTTTGTCAAACATGTGAACCGACCTTGTAGTTTTTCAAACATGAGAACCGAAAGTAAAAAAAAAGACCTAACCACAAGAACCTTTCAGGTAATTAACTTTTAAAAAAAACAAGTTATAATCATTTTCATTTTGTCACAAGAGAGGCCAGAGTTGTGAAGGTGACTTCAGACGCGGAGGCCTACATGGCTAAAGTCTCTAGCGGCAAACACGGACCCACTATAGTGGTTTTGGCTCAAGGAGAAGGATTTGTCACTCACAACGTAACCAAGAACTCGCGTGTTATGAAAATACGACCTAATCTTAACCATTAATTTAACTTGATCAATGGTCCAGATATCTTTCAACTCTCAATGACTTTTACCATTTTAAAAGAAGACAAGAGAAAGAAAGATGTGATTTGCCCCAAAATAAGATATATGAAAATGGACGTTGCCAAGTTTTTTATCACAACGCTAGCCTCTAAGTCACAAAATGTACTCAACTCGCTTCTAAAATGTCTAAATTGGCCAACAAACATCAAAACAAACACTTCAATTCATAAGCCCTAAACATGCTCATCAAGCTTTCCATCAGATCAAGGCTTGAAAGCAGAGAATACTACAACAGAGTTGTGTCCACCGAAACCAAATGAATTTGAGATCGCTGCACATGATCGAAACATTTTAATCAGCCAACCTTCCATAAAAACCACAAAGTACAACTTATTATTTAAAGGTGACAGTTCTAATCAGTTTTTACGTAAACACTTAACTAAAAGTGTAACCATTAAGGCGTTAAACGGGTCAAAAGTAGCTTGAAAATTATTTAAATGCTTAAAATCTCCTCATTCTCTTTATTCATAAAGTTATACTAGAGTATTGATAATAAGGTTATTTTATCATATTTGATGCTTTAACGATTTAGGAAATTCAATAGAAAAAAGTATTGTAGGTCAACCAAACAGAACCGAACCCGCCCATTTTGCCACCTCTAAGATTAATAGATGAAAACAAACAAACTCACCAACGTTGATTTCATGCTGCTGTTTCTTATTAGCAACAGTGTCGAACTCAACAGCAGGCTCCGGATTCTACGTGCACAAAAAGAAATGTTAAAATGTAATGATAAAGAAGAAGAATTACATCCTTCAAAATAGAAATGAAGACCATACAAATTGATTTATAGAGGGGTGTAGCCACCCTGTTTGAATGGCTTTAACTGTAGCAATGGCTTCCAGACCTCCAGCTGCCCCTAAACAGTGCCCTATCATAGACTGAAACATAACCAAATCAGCAATGGTATGACGACCCTAAAAATAAGGTTAGACATTAAAATATAAATAAAATTCTTCCACATGTTAATCATTATTTGACTAACCCTGTATATATTATATGTGTTTATGTGTGTATATATATATATATATGTTGCACGTATGCATGGTTGCATGCATGCACAAATTTTACGTATGCATGTATCCATATACATAAGTTTTAGATACCAAACATTATTTGATCAATAAATTCAACATTTTAACACCAAACTAACTAAAAATACAACCCAACCAAACACCACAATACAATACAACATCAAAGAAACTTAACATCAAAACAAAACTAAGCAAATCTTATACACTTAAACCTCAAACCTAAGCACCATTTAAGCTGAAGACTCGGTTCATTAGAGCCTTAAGCCATCCGATTAACATCCTAAGTATTAGTTAAACTTGTAATGATTATATGATGACTCAATGGCTCCCTTGCTCGACACCTAGCAACACTTAGACACCAAGCTTATCTCCTTGTATGACACCTATTGAACCTATGACTAACTTACTCATCCAAGCTAAGAGGAGCTTCATGATTAGTGCCATTTATGGCATCGGCCGAGACTCCCATAAAACCATCCATCGGTCACTTCAACACAACCACACCAACTACACACATCTCTACTCCCTCTAAGCTCTCGGTCACCACCTCTTCCGCCATATACCATCCTCATCTTCACCCTCGGTCACCTTCATTCTTTCTCTTTAAGCTCTCGGTTACATCTCTCAAATCAATTGTTTCAAGAAGAACAAGACTTGGAGACTTGGAGACTTGAAGACACTCACTCAACTCGATTCATCGGAGAAAGAAGCTGCCATCAGTTATCGTCACCCTCTCTTGTTATCAAAATCAAAGTTTTAATCCTTAAACCATAACTAATCAAGTTTATCAAATGTATATGTGTGTCTAAAACAACACATATAAACAACCCTTATGAATAAACCCACAAGTTCTTCACCCAACTTACAAATATGTTAATCTTATTAAAAGATATTAAGGAAGGTTTTACAACTCTGAAAGAAGTAGATAAATATTGGTAACCCAAGAATTATATAAGAAATTATCAATAAAGGGTTGAAAATTTATGTGCAAACTTGCTAAATT
>BJCM01151905.1:0-30758 GCA_018326385.1 Flaveria bidentis
TCACATATTTCTTATCACATACAAGTCACTTGTCATTTTATCTTTTTTGAACGTTCATAACTTTCTTCACGACATCATTTTTTCAAAAAAAATCAACATTAATTTCAGTATTTTTTATCGTTACAACGCCTATCATATCGATATACTTTTTAAAAAAATTCCCGAACTATTATTTAAATATGTGTAAATCTAATTGTACACATGTGTAAATATGGTATTACACATGTGTAAAATGAATTTCGTAAAAATAATTAGACTTTTTTATATTTTATAATATATTATTTTTTATGAAAGAGGGAAACTAGAGAAATATTTTTTTGTTTTTATATATTTTTATTCTTATGTTAATTTTCATTTTATTATTTTTATATTATGTTTTTGTTAATTATCATATTTACCATTGAAAACTGGTGGCTTATTATATTATGTTTTTGTTAATTATCCTATTTACCATTGAAAACTGGTGGCTCACATTGATATTTATCGAAGTCTCATAAAAATGGAAGCTCTAAAAAAAGAAGCGCTCGTAAAGTAGGGAAAAATTACCCTTTTATTTACTTAACTTTAATGATCTTTTCATAAATGGAACTATAGTTTCCTAACTTTTAAATAATATAATGTCTAGTAATATTTATAATCAAAATCCCATGTGGAAAAGCATAATCATATGTGTCAACTTATCAACTAGTATTAACCCAACTTTTCATCAATCTTAATCTAACTCACCAAATTATTGTAAACTTAAAAGAATACACCAAATTTTCATAATAAATTTTTTAAAATTACTAAGAACCACAGACATAATATATCCCATTGAAACACTTCTTGAATTTTAACATCTTTTAATGTCTCTTAAAAAATCAACAACCAAGTTTGGTCAAACATGAGCCCATATATGATTGCTTTAGACAATGAACCAACATTTAGTTCATGTTAGTATTGTTTACGTGAAATATCACTATTATAACCATTTATAAAAATCATTTATTATATAAAATAACAATTTTCGATGGAGACCATTTTAACTTGTAGGTGGAAATACAAGAAAAAAAATAAATGATTTATAAACAAGTAAGGAGAGTTCTCACTTAGAAACAAGCAAAAAAACGATGTAAAGAATATTGTATTGCGTGTAACTTGGTAATTACGCTAAATTATTGATGCATATAATTTTATGTACAGACTTTGCTAGATATGAAAAGATTTTGAAAGACAAGGTCAAGTATTAGTCTGAAATTGGTGAGTGTCAATGAAAACGATAATTGAAAGCAAGTTAGACGGTTGTGCCGCCATTGATCGAGTGAGAAAAAAGAAAGAAAGAAAGGATAGATCAAGACTATGGCGGCTTTAAACCACTGTGAATAGCAAGTACCATCATTTGTCTAAACCTATACGTTGTCTTAGTCATTTAGGAGATGTTTTGGGGGATGTTTGGGCTTCAAACCGCTGTGAATCAATACTAAAATCACGATCAAAAGAACTCCGTACAAGAATGAATGAACAACAAGAAATGATTTACTTCATCTTTACCAATTACAATAAAAGGGATTTCAATGAATGAGAACAAGCAGTTCATCCCTAATTTATATATGCTAACGATTCTAATAAACTCACTTTTTAAAACATGACAAAATTAGTCCCTACACATATTACAATCCAACACCTCAAACTTATACTAACTTTTCATTAGTATAATAACATGATACTAAATTATAACTATCACAAGTTCATATTAAACTTTAATCTCAACCTTTAACAATCTCCACCTTTGAGACTAAAGAATAAAATGAACCTTTATAATGCAATTGTAAGCAATGTGAAGCAGTTGTCAATAGTGAACCAATTTAGAACTAGGTACACTCTTTGTAAGCATATCAACTGCATTATGCTTGGTTTCTAGATACTAAATAACAACTACTTTCTTAAACAACACATCCCTGATCCAATGAAGACGACATCAATATGCTTTGACCTTTCATGAAACACTTGATGTTTAGAAAGTTGTATAGCACCCAAGTTATCACAACTAACTAAGATATCATTGACAACAACTCCCAATTATGTAATGAATCCTTTAAGCCAGATGGATTCTTTGTCAGCTTCTGTAAGGGCCATGAATTCTGACTCAGTAGTAGAAAATGCAACAACTCACTGAAGTGATGCCTTATAGCTAACAGTTCTAGCAAGTACTTTAAAAACATACCCCGTAATTGATCAACCTTTCTCAAAGGCATTTGGAAAGGCAGAATCAACATTGATCTGATTATCGAGACTCGATTAGAACCAAGTTATTATATCAGTCTTAGCTACCTTTATTGTGTAAGCGTAAGTAAGGTCGTCTTTATAGGAAATATTTAGAAAGTATTTATTTCACGTGACTCGATTAACTTAAAGACTCAAACTTTAAAATTATAATTTGTAACTTTAAATGAATTAATAAGCACAATTGCATAAAGCAAAGAACATTGAAACTAATTTACTTAAATAATAACAAACAATCACTTCCGTGTATCCAATTCTTCATGATTAATAATTGATACTTTATATTAGGGTTTGTAAGAACAATATTTCAATATCTTAGCTTTTGATTAAAGTGATAACAAAGGAACAAGCTTTTAAGATTTGTTCGTTCATAATGTTACCAAATTAGCTATATCAAATTGTCTACTTTCAAAATGAGCTCACGATGCAAGGAAACTAAAAACTAATATTCAAGCAAACAAATTTATTTATAATCAAATCGTTTAGATTAATCAAGACATAAAACCTCATTCAATCACTTAATGTTCATTAGACAAACCAAATCACACATACCATTGTCTCACATTACATGAATGTACCCCTGAAAGCAATAACAAAACCCTAGCCATGAATCATTACATTAAATCTTCAATCTTGTTTTGATGTTTATTATAGATGACTAAGGAGGAATGTGAAGACTTGGAATTAGCAAAAATCAGCTTAGAATCTTCGTATGGGAAGTTGTAGATCGAATTTGGATTGATTTGGTTTAAATAAAAATGAAAATCCCAAAAATTCATAGTTTGTTCAGCTACCCGTCGTATCAACCCCCCCCCCCGCCATATCATACACCCAACTTTCTAAAATTTTGATCAAATACCCCCATAAATACGTCGCCAATACGCCACCCGATGTATTATACGCCCATACCCTGACATATTATACGCCCATACCCGGCGTATTATACGCCGGTACACGTAAATTTATGCCTTTCCTTGTAAATTTTGATATTTACATATTCTATCCTTGTAGTTTCGTGTTTTGCCTCTTTTCTTCCAAAATAAGCTTCTTTTAGCTCCAAACACCTATAAGTCAAAACACAAACAAATTGAACTTGTTCTTCCATAATCAAGATGTAAAATCAAACTTTTAAGTTAATTAAACACTGAATTATCGCCACGTGATTTATGTGTTCTCAATTCGGATAGGATCGTTGAGCTTGTATCTTAGGAATCAAATTGATATGAACAAATTTGATGATTAGAGGCTAAATTTAATAATGATAAACACAAAATTGTTTAATGCTTTTTGTTTATTGATTTAATGATGAATTCATCATCCATGCAGGATGATGATATCATGTTGGTAAAGGAATATAATTCCCACACTTGGTGGTGAAACATCCACCTTTACAATGAAAGATAAATATGATATTTATACTAGTCTAGATTTATAATATTTATAATATAGACCCTAGACTAATGCTTTGTTGATTCTTGCTCTTCAAATCTTCATCTTCAACATAAACTGGAAATCTTCAATTTTTTCAAAGGTGTTTGACCCAACAATACTCCCCCTAAATTATAAATTTTTTATAAGAAAATAAAGTTTGATCTTGTTTTTGTTTAATTGTTGACCAAAGTTGAGAATGTTGTTATTGTTGTGGTAGCGATGTCTTTAAAACTTTGGTTTAACAAGTGTGTTGGGTGTTTTGTTAAGTTCTTGTGCCTTAACAATTGTCTTGCACATGAATAGTTGTCATGTTGCTGAAAATGTTTAAGTGTTAGGCGTTTCAAGTCAACCTCATGTGGACTGAAGGTTCATGAAAATTTACCAAGTGTAGACGTTTCTATCTAACCCATGTGCTTGAAAAGTACTCAAGCTCCTGAATAGTGCTCATGCTCCTAAACCATACTCATGCTCTTGGATAGATTTCATGCTCCTGAATAGTTTTCACACTTATACATATTTAAAAAGGTGTTGCATAGCCGATTTGAGTTGTTGATGGCTGTTTGGCCTACTGTAGGTGCTTCACAAGGGTTGTTTGTATTGATTTTTGTATCAAATTTATTTGTAGCTTGTTTATATATCAATTTAACACAAAATTTAATTCATAACAATATCTAAATCTGAATTATGATTAGCATCTCATGAACAACAAAAACCCAAAAACTAATGCAATGATTAACTACGAATTTACCTTGTATTGTTTGTTTGATTGTTAAATTGATGTAGTAACACCACAAATCCAAACTAAAATTGATTGTTGATCCAATTCCATGCTCCAGGTCTATTAATTTGTTAAAAACACCAAGAACACACATATTACTGTGTGTATATGTTCGAATGCTACTTGAGCCCATATTCAAATAAAATTGCCTCCAAATTTGATTAATTTTCCATCCAATTGATGTATCAATTATAGAAATGACTAGATAATGTCAAATTTATGTTGATTTCATCAGATCTACTATCAAATTTTTCAGGTTTAGTGAAGAACACCAAAAACTTTTTATCCAAGGTTTCTTAAAATTTTCACTAATTTTAGCATCTAATCATGAAATATGATCAAATATCAATATGACTCCATCAACTCCTACTCTTATACCAATTATTTGTTCCTGATTTGAACAGGATCGTTGAGCTTGGATCTTAGGATGCAAACTGATAAGAAAAAAGTTTGATTATTTAAATGCTAAAATTTAATTATAATGAACACATAAGTGTTTAATGCTTGTTGTTTATTGATTTGATGATGAATTCATCATCCATGAAGGATTATGATCTGATGTTGGTGATAGAATATGATTCCCATACTTGGTGGTGAACCATCCACCCTTACAATGAAAGATATATATGATATTTATACTAGTCTAAAATTTATAATATATACAATATAGACCCTAGACTAATACTTTTTTTGATTCTTGCTCTTCAAATCTTCATCTTCAGCATAAATTGGAAATCTTCAGTTTCTTCAATGGTGCTTGACCCTTGACCCAACATGAACACATCCCCTCACTTAACGTATTACTTGTCCTAAAGCAAAGCTTTTAAATCACTTTTAAACTTTTGTCATCAAATAAATTCTCCAATCTCTTACTAATTTTTAGTTTCAGTTCATAGTCATGCTCAAATTTACATACTTTTTATTTTAAACATATTTATCGATTTTGTTCTTTCAAACAAAATAATGTCACTTTAAAATTAGATTCACCTATCCATGCCTAATAGGCCTTCATGTTTTTCCAATGCATATAATCATATTTTCTCACAATACACCTAAAGTATACACAAATTAAAAGGACTTTTATAGGTTTCATTAGGCTTAGGTTAAGGGTAAGAAATTAAGGATAAAAATGGTTACTAGGTGATAAAATCCTAAAATTGGGTAAGATTACCTTCTTTGAACGTCTATTATTGACATCAATGAATTTTGCATTGTGAGGCAAACATTGGCTCATCTTTTATTATTTTGTTTTATTTTGTGGGGCACACTAACATTGCTCGTCTTTTGATTTCTCGCTTCTCAAACAATATGACCTCTATCAGCCTATATTTTCATATAATTCGAAAACTTCATTATTGGATTACCGAATTATGAGTTTTGGCATTTTGGCCATGTTTTAACACATAATCACCTATCCAATTTGGATTTATTAAAAAACAAAACTAGAATGATAAAAAGCTTCTTTTTTTCTTCTTTTAATCATATATAGCATTGGGTGTGACATTGGTATTCTTTTGGTTTCTAAATATTAGGTATGATCTAAAAAATAAAAGGCTTTTCAATTCATAAGGCTTGCTCCTAATGTCTTTATCATCTTTGTGCATAATTTGGTTTCTTACTTGAAACATTCCATATGAATTATTCTTTTAGCTTTGGGAACTTAATGTAACCTAAGCATGAAAGGTCCACCTTCTTGCTTATTACCCTCAGTAAGATAAATCTAAAATCTTTTTCCTATTTTGAACATCAAAATGAATCAAACCATGGCATACCAAGAACCAAGAACCAAGCTTAATTAGGTAATTACTTAATGATTTGTACTTAAAGATTCAATCTTTACATCTTTTCAAGCTTACTTAGGACATTTGTTTTTCAAATATTTTAAATTTGTTCTAATTTTTTCACTCTTCTCATTTGCTTCCCCCATCCCCACACTTAGGATACATTGTCCCTAATGTATGGTTTTTAAAAATATGAATAAACATGGTGAGGATGAATAAACATGGTGAGGATGAATAAACAAGATAATGAAGGAGTACATAGACCTGATTATTAGTGAGAGTCTTCATTAATTGACTTGTGCCTCCCCACAGTTGAGTTTATGTGTCTAACGTATGATTGAACTAAACAACAAAATAAAAGAACACACAAACTAATAGAAGAAATAAAACTCACTTTCGTATGAATCACAATTGCATCTAGTGCATGCAACAAACCTTTAAACCCCTCAGTAGACCCGAGTGGACAAGTTGTAGTCTCGCGAGGGTTTATAGTGAACACACTGACAAAGTTCTCCGGTTGCCTCCTGCAACAGCTTAGTTTTAGGTATTCAGCTAGACCTTACCTACGATCACTTATGGTGGTCGTATTGAATGTATTTCTCAAAATTTCTTTTTAGAGAACTACTTCTCCTAGCTCGATGGATTCTCTTATTCACTCCCGTACCAGTCAAACAACTCTGCTTTCACCCTTTGATTCACTTGATCTAGTGGTTTACCCATCTTTACTTTTCGACATGGATTTTCCTTCCATAATGACTTAACCTTCACATTATCCTCCTTTTACACATTTTTTAGATTAAACCTATAAGTTTTGAAAGCATTCTCCTTGGTGATGTCCTCATTTACTTGAGATATGTAAGAAGGATCACACCCATTAGTAGCATTTATTTTAGAATGATCATTATTAACAACATATGTAATTGATTGTGACACCACATTAAAGGAAAACTTACTATTTTTGAATGTCATGTTGATGATTCCATCTTGGTAATTGATTTGAGCTTCGGTTGTTGCCAAAAATGATCGACCTAAAATTACCTTTGGTTTCTCATTTGGCCTTACTGGTGCATAATCAACCACTTTATAGTCCACCGGGTAGTTGAACTCTCCTAGCTTGATGATCACATCCTTAACCATTCACCGTGGGTTGTTTTCATGTAAAATCAGCAAGCACCATTGTCTTGTCAGTTTCATGTAATGGACCAAAATCATATTGGTCATACAAGCTCCTAGGTAGGACGCTTACACCTGCTCCATAATCCAAAATGGCATGCTTGATTATAAATTCCCATCTTCTTCATCACCGTCTTTATTGTTAATAACAACTACTTAAGAAGTAGAGGTTAAATCATTATCAATACATTCAGATTTAGGAATGATAATAAACAAGTTTATGTGCATATTCTTTGAACTTGACGGTTGATGTTGAGGATTTTTGGTTGTGTCACTTGGAAGCATCCATGGTTCCAATCTGGACAATTGTATAGCTAATTGTCCTAGTTGCTTGGCAATGGCCTCATTGTTCTTCTTTTGCACCTCTTTGAATTGATTAAACTCTTTCATCTCCTTTGCAAGGTCTTGAATTGCCACAAAGATTGCATTGTCATACCTCTACTTGTAAAAGTCCCTTGTTGATGTTATTGATTCCTTTGTTGGTATTGACCTCCTTGTTGGTAACTCCCTTGATTGAAATTATTCCTTTTGTAGCCGCATTGCTTGTAGCTTTTTTGTCGGTCTTGATATTGGTTGCTTCCTTGATTTGGTACCTGATAAGGTGGATTCAATTGGTCAGTATTATTGCAATATCTAAGATTCGGGTGGTTTCTAGACCAGGATAATTAGTGTTGGAATTCATGTCATATGTCTTTCTTTCTCCTAGGCCTTGTAATTGGTGTACATTTTCACTTTTCCCCAAATTCAAGTAGCATGTGACCGATGTATGGACGATGTCATTGCACATATCACACACTTCATAATCACTAGATATATTTACCATACCACTCTTTCCAACTCTAAGGCTTACAATTTCTCGTTCAAAAACTATAATTCTATCCATGGAAACATGATCGGTTACCGTCTTCACACTTGGCCCCCTCGACCGTCAGGTTGATTGTGCATGATTCTTGGAGATCACAGTCATCCTTTTAAGAATATCTTAATCACCATCTTCATATTTTAAGGTAAACATTCCTACACTTGTGGAATTTACATCTCTTTCATCCTATAGTGATAATCCATCATAGAAAGCCGAAATCATCTCCCACTTATCTATGTCATGTTGTGGACAAGTTCTTAGCATCTCCTTAAACCGGTGAAAAGCTTCATGGAATTTCTTACTTGTTTGTTGTGTATATCCTTAAATAGCTCATCTTGCATCACTTTTCCTTTGAGAAGTATAGTATTCATCCAAGAATTGTTGTTGTATTTGTACCCATGTGTAAATACTTGCTAATGTTAGAGACATGAACCATTGTTTAGCCTTCTCTTTAAGGGTGAATTAGAATAGGACCAATTTAACTTCATCCAGTGAGAAGCCTTGGCAACCAATGGTGCTATATGATGCCTTAAATTCGGATATGTGTAAGTAGGGTTCTTCATTTGCCATACCATGGAAGTGAGGGAGAATTCTCGAACATTATGGTCGGACTTCAAAAGCTCACCCCTTCATGTTGGTGAAACTATAGGAGATGAATTGATAGCAATGGCAGGACGAAAATGAATATCCACACTATGTGCTGGTAAATAATGTTGTGCTCGCACATTAACTGGTATGCCTTTAAATGGTTGACCTCCAATATTGTTGTGAATGGGTGGTTGAGCATAACCATGCTGATCCCGAATTGGTTGACAATTTTGATATCCCATTTGATTGCCATAGTTGTCAAAGTCATGTTATTTAGGTCCGTCTATGTTGACTTGATCTTCATCCACTATTCCATATAATTTGTGTGATGACTTCCTTTGACAAAAAAACTGGTCCTTATTACTATGATGACTGCCTTCCATGTCATTCTGAAAATTTGGATTACGAACCCAAAAATCTGTCATTGATTTGAAGTTCATCGGAGGAGTTCGGTTTTGTACACCTTGATTTATAGGAATCGGACCCTGATGTTGAGGTTGCTCTAGTTATGGTTGGTGTGGAATATCATCAGGCAGAGGAAACACAGGTAATGGGATGTCTCCCACAGGATTATTAGATTGTGGTCCTCCATCTTCCGGATTATTCATCATTTTTGAATTTTTACTTTCATGTGTCATGAAAGTCTATTGAAAATCCATTGAGTTGTTGCTGATGATGTACCTTCTTCGGATCTTGTTTGACCACGATTGTAAAGTTCTTCAAGTTGATGCTTTGTGAAACACATGATTCTCTCTTAATGTCTTCTCAATTTCTGGATCAAATTGCAATGGTGAGGTTCTTCCTGAAAATCTTGTATGATAATGTAATGTTTACCTGCAAACAAGTAAAAACACAAAATACCTCGCGTAATACTGAACTAGAAAACAAATTAAAAAGAAAAACATAAACAATAAAATCTTTATGGTTTTATTTATAAGTTTTACAGAAAAGCAAGTTAAAACAATTAAGCACTAGGGGTACTAATTCCCCGACTACGGTACCATTTTGATTTGATTGTTGTGACTCAATCAAAAACAAGTTATTATATCGGTCTTAGCTACCTTTCTTGTGTAACGGTAAGTAAGGTTGTCTCCACAAAGAATATGTGGAAAGCGTTTAATTAACGTGACTTGATTAACTAGCAAACTCAAACTTTAGAATTAAAATTTGAAATTTTAAGTTAATTAATAAGCACAATTGCATAAAGCAAAGAACTTTGAAACAAATGTACTTAAATAATTACAAACAATCACTTTCGATTTTCAATTTTTTAAGATCAATAGTTGATACTTCTATATTAGGGTTTGTAAGAACAATACTTCAATATCTTAGCTTTTAAATAAAGTGACAACAAAGGAACAAGCTTTTAGAATTCTTTTGTTCATAATGTTACCAATTTACCTATATCAAATTGTCTACATTACTTAATGAGCTCACGATTCAAGGGAACCAAAAACTAATAACTAAACAAATTTATTTATAATCAAATCGTTTAAATTAATTAAAACATAAAACTTCATTCCATCACTCAATGTTCATTACATAAACCTAATCAAGCATACCAATTATCTCACTTGAAAAGAATGTTTTTACCTAAAGAAATCGCGAAAACCTAGCTACGAATCATCTTCATTAAATCTTAAATCTTGTTTTTAGGATGATTGTAGATGATTTAGGATGAATGTGAAGACTTGGAATCTCCAAAAATTAGCTTAGAATCTTTAATTTTCATGGATGGGAAGTTGTAGATTGAATTAGGATTGATTTGATTTAAATAAACATGAAAATCCCAAAAATCCGGAGTTTGTCATCTAACCACCATATCATAGTCCGCCCCCGTTGTATCATATGCCGCCCTAAGCATTCATACGCCCAACTTTCGGAAACTATGATCAAATACACCTAGAAATACGCATCCAATATGCCACCTAGCGTATTATACACCCATATTTGGTGTATTATACGACGGTACAGGTAAATTTGTTCCTTTTCTTATAACTTTTGATATTTACATCTTTTTTCCTTGTAGTTTCGTGTTTTGCTTCTTTTCATCCAAAATAAAGCTTCCATTAGCTCCAAACATCTATAAATCAAAATACAAACAACTTGAACTTGTTCCATCATAATAAAGATGTAAAATTAAGCTTTTAAGTTAATTAAAAACTAAATTATTACC
Organism: Flaveria bidentis; assembly: GCA_018326385.1. Classification (NCBI taxonomy): domain Eukaryota; kingdom Viridiplantae; phylum Streptophyta; class Magnoliopsida; order Asterales; family Asteraceae; genus Flaveria; species Flaveria bidentis. The sequence goes on from BJCM01151905.1 coordinate 11,052, forward strand.
ATACGATCAAACATAACCCTGCACAGCATGACTACGAAGCTCATGCTGATTAAACACTAAGCCACCATCTTGTGTACCATTCAGATACCTTAGTATTCACTTTACACCTTCCTAATGTTGCCTTCCAGAATTGCTCAAATATCCTACTTACCAAACTAATTGCAAACCCAATATCAAGATAGTGTAAAGCATTAATAAACTACCTAGAACAGCTAAGTAAGGAAGAATAATCATATATAAATGATTTTTTTAAAACCATGAGAGTCTCTACTTGAAAGCTTAAATTGCATTGCCAAAGGAGTCACCGATGGCTAAGACTTACTCATATAAAAATTGCTCAACACCCTTTTAAGAGAAGACCCTTGAGACAATTTACTACTCCCAGCTACCATGTCTCTAACAATTTTCATGCCTAGAATCATTTTAGATTCACCTAACTTTTTCATATAAAATTCAGCTTTCAACAATTCTTTACTTAACTCAACTAATTTCTTATATTTATTGGCCACTAACATGTCATCAACATAGAAGAGTAAGTTGCAGGACCGTTTAGAGGGGATGGTCACTTATAACACAAACACACAATGAGAAGAGTTAATTAAGAACACTTAACAAATAGGGAACTGGTAACATACTAGATTGATACTTAGAACACAAGTAAAATTTGAGATAGAACAAAAACAAGCAACACAAGTATATGGTTTACAAGAACACTGTATATTGCTCACAAGTTCTTTTACAAGTGTTAAAGCATGAATAGAAAGTTACAAGGACCTAAGAAACATTATACTACATCCTACAGCCGGCCATACTTAGAAACCAGCTTGAAACATTTGAACCAGACAACAAAATCATATGTTGAGTCAAAAGACAGATTGTCTTTTGAGTAGTGCCTATGACACGCCATAGCTCACATCCTAATATATTACAACAAGGATAAAAGTACATAAAGTAGAAAGCACACACTAAAGACCTTAATGTACGATTACTAAAAGCATTAACCTTTTCACCAACTTGTGAAAGTTGGTGAGTCAACAGAGTTGGTAAGTGGTCCAGCTTTATGATAATGTACATTAGATAAAGCATGTGTTCAAAAGTCTTTGAAAGAAATCTGTCTTCACCTCTTGGCTTTGAAAGACTTGTCTTTGAAGCTTCAGAAGACATTACGTTTGGCTTCAAAATAAGTTGGTCTTGCTTTCAGAAGATTTTACACTTAGAATATTTCTAGTACATGGTGTAAAACCTCCAAAGCATCTCTACTCTGTACTTCAGTGCATGTATGCAGGGAAAGACTTTGGATGTTTTAGGTGCATGAGCTTTACATAAAACCTTACAAACTCCCCATAAGTTGATGCTACCAGAATATTTGAAGACCTTATATGTTGATAGTCCTTATTATGATGATGACCATACCCTTCTTTATCAATGGTTAGGATCACTTGGATTCTCATAGTATCTTCTCATCTCAAAGAGATAATGAAGAGGTAGATTGAACATGTCCTTCCATGTGTAGACATCTCCAAGACCTTGATCTCTGATTACATGCCCTCTTTCTCGATTAGTAGGGTAAGTCCAGGACAAGATGGGTCTTCCTAATACAAGAGGAACTAGTTGAATTGGAGTTGTTTGAGCTTCCTCTTATTGCACTTCCTTAGGATGTTCATACTCATCCTAAGGTCTGGAGGTGGATGACACTGTCTTCTTTTTCTTCTTCTTTGACTTAGGTTTAGAGGCCATCCTTTTCCCCCTCTTTGAGCTCTTCAACTGAGAGTACTGGCCTACAACACCTTGTTGTTCAGTCTTGTCATTTTTAGTTGGGTCTACCTCCCTCACAGGTACAAAAAGAGAAGGAATTTGACCCTATTGTGGATCAAAAAATGAATCTTGCTGAGACTCAGTAGGAGGTCCAGGTTGTGTTGTCTTAAATGGTTCAACTTTAACCTCCACTTCTTGAGGGGCTTGACTTGGTCGGGAGTGTAAATCAATGAGCTATCCTCTTTTAATCTTCTGCTTGATCACCCGTATGTGCTCATCCATGTTGGATAGAGACATTGGACCAAGTCTCCTTCTAGAGAATCCATACAGCTTAAAGAAGCTTATCATCCTTTGCCTATCAGCAGACTTCTTTTGACTTTGTGGATGATGGCTCTTGTTTTGGCTGCTTTTTCTCTCGTCTTCCTCTTTGTAGCCTTTTGATCTTTGAGTACTTGAAGTTCAAGTTTTTTGAGGTACTCAAACTCAATATACTCAAATGGAAAGGGAAGAAGTGCAACTGTCTGGTCGAGACCTGTGGCACTCAGGTAGTTGATCATGTTTTGCCTATCAATTTCTTTATCTATCTGAGGTTCTTGTGTTGCCACAGTCTCTTGCATAGGGCTTTCTTAAACTGGAGAGAGAGTAGGAACATGTTTTTATAGTCTTTTTAGTCTCTTTTCTTCTATCATTTGAAGGAGCAATCTTGCATCCTCTGCTTCCTTCCTCTCTCCAGTCAATTCCATGTCTATCAGTTTATTTAATTCCTCTAAGGGGGAGAGATTATTTGATTAATATCATAGTTCTTGATCTGTAAGTAAGTATTCCTGACTGCCCTTTACTTATCATTTTGAGTATTTGGTTTGGAGGCAGCCCTGATTGCAGCTTGCATGAAGCCTGAAGACCCAGTGGAACTATATCCTCTTAGCTTACTCTTCCTCTCTCACTCCTCTCAATCTTCTAAGGAGTCATTTTCATTTTTCCTTTGTCACCCACATACCTTTATGACACAGGATGGAGAGAGCTTTGGCCTTTATTGCTTGGATTAGTATCCATGATCTGGTTAGAGAGAAACTATGATACACCTTCACAAGTAGTTCTTGCACCGAGGGAATGAATTACTGAAGTAGTTATAGTCGTGACATGGCTCTTAGGCTCTATCATTAGGCCTTTAGTCAAGGTTTTCCCTTTAAAGTTAATCTCAAGTTCTGCCTCAACATCTAGTTGACCAATGAAATTACCTGATTGCCTTTATCTTCTTCTTTGGCTAAACTCTTCAGTAATCCTATCTTGAATCCTTTGAGCCAACCTGCCAGCTTGCCTAGATTGGCTTGGATTGACAAGTGGCATGTTGATTAGGTCAAGACCTTCATGATAGTTCAAGGTATGAAATTTGAATACTTCTTGTTACCTTTGAACTCTTTGAAGTATGAGGGCTCTTCTATCAGCATCATACCTCCACCCAATATTGTAGTTTGATTTTCCTTGGGGTGGGGATGACATAGCCCTTGGAATACCTCCCTCAAAGAGACTCTAAATGAGTGAGTCTCAAGTGTCCACATCAATATGAACTTGAGGAAGTTGCTGAGTATGGACAATTGCAAGTGAGGATGGTAAGTCCTTAATGTCCATACTCTGTGAAGAACTCCCAGGTTTTGTGATTGCTATGACTTTCTCCCCCTTTTTGGTAGCATAACCTTCTTGCATAAGTGATCTAGGAGTTAGGTCACTCACATCCACATGTTCTTGTGTTCATGGATTAGCTATCCTTAAAGGTCTCTTAAGTAGTTGCTCCCTGATATAAGATATCTCAAGTTGTTGATCATTGACCATATTTTGTAAGGTAGTCACCTGAGATTCCAAATAACTAACCTTAAAGACAAGGTAGGTGCATGTTTGTGATAGTTTTTGCAACTTTAGTCTCCAGTTCCCCTCATCTTCATCAAAAGACTCATTGGGGAATGAAAAAATGGACCAAAATCTTCATTCTCACCACAAGCATCACGTTCTTGGCTATTGGATTTCCCCTTCTCACTAATAGCTTCAAGTGAAGTATCAATGGGCTGAGTTGCCATGGTTAAGGTCTTAATGATATAATTACTTGCAAAAGTGAGGTCTCCATTGTTAAGCCTTAAGGTTGATGGGCTAATGAGCTCATCAGGCTGAGCATGAGGAACCTTAATATTGATTCTTAATGAGATAGGTATGGTTTGCTCCCCAGGAAAAGTGAGAGATCCAGTGTCCACTTCTTCCTGTATACGTAGTGATATGGGGGCCCACACAAGTTGAATAGCTAATGTAGGGGTTTGTTTGGAATTACTTTGCTAGGTGAGGATGATTTAAGGATGTTTAGGTGGTTGAGAGATATAAAGGTGTGGGTTCAACACTAGCTTGTGTTGCTAGGTTGTCACCTTGAGAAATGAGCTCTAACATTTTGGAGACAAGGGTTGTTTCTACCCCAAAGAAGCCAACAATTGGCTTTTTCATTATTTCAAAGATGTCAGGTTTCATTTGTCCCAATTTAAGAATAGTACATGTTTCCCTCAACTATGAGTCTAGTTCACAGTTAAGAATGTATTGAACATATCTAGGAAACATGTAATACTCTAAGGAGTTCAAGTTTGCACTTAGATTTGTATAGACAATTTGAGAGTATCTGAACTTGACCCCTTGAACCACTCCATGCACAATGAAGGAGAGATCCTCAAGAAACTGGTCACACCCCCATGCTTGTTGGACAAGCTGTGGATGAGACCTTCTCTTTCCTGATTGTCTTTACAGAGAAATCTCCTTTATAGCCCATCTGCTGAAAGGAGTGGTTGATAGATTCCTTTGGGAAGAACAATTCACCTTCCTCATCATCCAGCTGAAGATGATTGTTGATAATGGCTGGAGTGATGAAGATTGTCCTCCCCTACATCGTAGCACACAGTGCCTTCTTCTCATCCATTATGACCTCTTAACAGGTCTTCTAAAATTCAAGAAGATGATCCTAAAAGAGTGTAGGATCAATGGTCATAGAGGTGAAGTAGTTGGATAAAGCCAGAATTTGACAAACGTATAAGAAACTAGAATCTTTCTCAGAGATCAACAGATCAAACTGATTATGATGTCTATGAAGTTACATGGAGAAATGAGGGTCATTTATGCGGTTTAGGTTGGCCATTTTAGAAAGCTTAAAGGTGAAGAAAGTGATGATCAGAGGCGGTTTGTGGGTGAATTTTAGGTTTTGGAATAGTAAAGAGGAAGAAGATAGTGAAAGAGGGGGAAGCGTTGGGTATATATATGATATGGATCTTAGACAAAGTTAATAAAAGAGGATAAACTATGAAATTCAGATGTTGGTCTCACCTCTGAAAAAGTAATTTTCTTTTGCCCAAAAGGTAGTTTTCTTGGAAGTCTAAAATCTTTCGAAGGTAATTTTACTTTGGAAGTTTTAATGAAAAGCTTCCAAACCCAAAATGACTTTGTAAGATATTCCAAAGAGTTTAGAAAATTTTCTTCAGAAGAGATTAAGACTTGAAAGTTTTAATATAGCTTCCGAGAGTTAATTGCTTTAGGAAGAAATTTGTTCTTGAAAACATAAAAGTACTTAATTGTTCAGCTTCGGAAGATATTTTGGAAATTTCTTCCGAAGGTAAATTTTCATAAGTAATTGTTTGTTTTGAAAACTTAAATTTCTTCCAAAGGTAAATGCATATCTTCTGAAGAATAAAAAGATCAAAATTTGCAAAAATCTAAGGAATGTCTTCTAAAAGAATTTTTGCTTCCTTTGTAAAAAGACAACTTAGGACACACAAATTTTAGAAATAATATGTTTAAGATTTAAGATAAGCTACTTAAAGTTAATCATCCTAAATACTTATAGAAGATACTTAAATCTATGCTCATAAAAAGCTTTGGTGAACAGATCAGCATATTATTCATTTGTGTTAACTTTGACTAGTTTGATTAATCCCTTTTCAAAGAGATACAAGATACCTAATATTAATGTGTTTTTTCCTTTAGTGTTGCACAAAATTATCTATGATAGAGATGACACTGTTGTTGTCTATGTTGATAGGAGTATATTTGAAGTTGAATCCATAATCCAGCATCTAATTCTGAATCCAAAGGACTTGAGCACAATAGCTTGCATTAGCAATGTATTCAACTTCTACAGTTAATGTACAGACACAAGATTTCTTCTTGCATTGTCATGAGACTATCCTTCCTCCAAGGAACTGACATCCCCCTGATGTAGACTTTGAAGTCATATTGCAGCCAGCATAGTCACTATCCATATATGTGTATAGATTGAAGTCATATTTCTTTGGATACCAAAGGCAAGAGCTGAGGAACATTTGATATATCTTAAAATTCTCTTGGCAATGACTAGATGTAACATCTTCGGGTTGGCTTGATATCTTACACAAATAGATATGGTAAACATGATACCAAGCCCGCTAGCTGTGAGGTACATAAAAGACCCAATCATAGCCTTATAGAGATGTTCATCCACACACTCCCCCTTAAGATCAGGTCCAAAGGAGTGGTTTCTTCCTATGGGTGTCTTAGCAACCTTATAGTCAGTCATGTTGAATCTTGTAAGTATGTCTTGCACATACTTTGACTGACTTATGAAGATACCACAATTAACCTGCTTCATTTGAATTCCTCGAAAGAAATTGAGTTCTCCCATTGCACTCATTTCAAATCTATTCTTCATCAGCTTTTCAAAAACATTGTAGAGCTTTGGATTGCTTGACCCAAAAATAATATCATGTACATATACATGTACTAGAATTAAGTCATTCCCTTTTCATTTGATGAAGAGAGTTTCATCTATAGTGCCTATTTTGTATCCATGTTGATAGAGACACTAAGATAGAGTCTGATACCACTTTCTAAGATCTTGGTACAACCCATAAAGAACTTTATCAAGCTTGTAGACATAATCAGGATGATCAGGATCTACAAACCTAGGTGGTTGTTTGACATACACTTCTTCATCAATTATCCTATAAAGAAAAGCACGCTTGACATCAATTTGGTAGACCTTGAAATCCTTAGATGCAGCAAAAGCTAAAAATATTCTAACAGCTTCAAGTCATTCAACAGGAGCAAAGACATTTGTGTAGTCAATTCCTTCTTCTTTTGTGTATCCTTGAACAACTTGTCTAGCCTTGTTTTTTTGATGAAAAGTACTCTATGAACCTTCTTATTCCTAATCACCCATTTGATTCCTATAGTTTTCTTTCCTTGAGGAAGAGGACATAGGTTCCAAACCTTTTGCCTTTTGAATTGAAGTAGTTCCTCTTACATAGCTTCAACCAAACTTTCATCCTTTAAAGCCTCATCAATTTTCTTATGCTCTATCTGGGATAAGAAACAAGAGTGAAGACAAATATTTGCATCATGGGTTTGTCCTCTTGTTTTTACCCCTAAGTCAACATCTTCAATGATGTTTGTGGTAGGATCAGACTTGTAAAATCTTAGTTGAGGGATCACAGAAAGTTGCTTATAGATAACAAAATTAGAGAAATTTAGATTAGGCAATGAAGTTTCTCCCACCATATCCGCACACTTATCAAGAGAGACTTGATCCAATGAGTATGTGAAATCATTGATGTTGTCTTCAATGGAGTGATTGTCAACATCAAGAAATTCTTGATCATTTTCACCACCACCATGATCTTTTGCATTTGAATTTTCTTTCTCTAAGTATTGTGCCTCTAAGGTGGAATTTGAAGGCATATCTGATGTATCAGTTGAATTTCTCATTGTTGTGTTGATGGAAACTCCATTTGAAGATGTAATAACAACTGGAGCCGAAGTAATACAACTTGAAGGTCTTCTCAGCTTAAATCTTGGATTAGGATCACCTGTAGGTAGTATATCTATGGATCCTAGAACATGCTTACAAGATTTGTTAATACATTTGGTGACTAAATCAAGATTAAAAAGCTAATTAGGACTAGAACCTTTCAGGCTGGGAGTGTGCTCATTGAAAGTCACATTAGCTGACTCCTCAACTACTCTATATTTAGGATTGTATACTTTATAAGCCTTCACTTGGAAAGAGTATCCAATAAATTATCCATCATCTGATTTCTCATCAAACATGGGAATTTGATCTTTAGTATTCAAGATGGTACAAGAACATCCAAATGATCCGAGAAAATCAATGAAAGGTTTCCTCTTGTGCTGAAGTTCATAATGAGTGTTACCATGTGTCTTAACTACTAAAACTTTATTTTGCACATAGCAAGCAGTGTCAACTGCCTCTACCCAGAAGGTGATGGTCTGTTTAGAGTCAGACAACATAGTTTTTGCAACTTCAATAAGTGTCTTATTTCTCCTCTCAGCAATACTATTTTGTTGAGGAGTCCTTGGAGCACTATATTGTCTTGTAATACCTTTTTTATCATGAAATGTATCAAAGATTTGGTTCTTGAATTCAGTTCCTTGATCACATCTTATGCTTTTGAGCTTGTGATCATATTGATTCTCAATCTTTAAGATGAAATTCTTCAAAATCTCAAGGGTCTCATCCTTTTGTTCTAAGAAAGAAAACCCAAGTGAAACTTGTAAAGTAATCTGTGATTACCAAACAATAAGAGGTCCTTCCTAGACTCATTACACTGGTGGGTCCAAAGAGATCCATATGTAATAAGTGTAGGGAGTAGTGATAGAGTTTCTTTCCTTTGTCTTGTTAGATAGCTTGTGTTGCTTCCCTTTCACGCATGCAACATTATGATCATCACTTGTAAACTCTTTGTTTGGTATTCCAGTTACCAAATCATTTTTAATTAATTTATTAATGTTCTTAAATTTTACATTGCCTATTCTTTTATGCCAGAGGAAAGGCTCATCACTATTGGCTTTGAATAGAAAGCATGAAACTTCTCCTTAAGGAGACATTTCTTACAAATCTATCTTGTACATGTTCCTTTTCTTGGGGGCTCTGAGAAGGATATGCTCATGAGGAATGACCACCCCGGGCTTGATAAGAATGCACTCATGCTCAGTAAAGAGCATGTTATGAATCTAATCACATAATTGATATACACTCAAAAGATTGTATCCAAAATCTTCTATAAAGTTTACCTTCTCAATATTGAGCTTAGTATTTGTGACCCTGCCGCTTCCTGTAATATAACCACCAACATATCCTCCAAAAGCAACTAACCATCCATCAATTTTCTCAAAATTTTAAAGCAGTGACCTATTTCTTGTCATGTACCTGGAACAGCCACTATCAATGTTCCAAAAATTCTTGTTTGTCTTTAGTTGTTCATGCACAAAAAAACAATTAGTTACATTTGGAAACTCAAGTGTTATTGTTCTTGGGCTCATGAAAAGAAGTTTAAGACAATGAAATAGTAATACATCCTATTGTCATTTTTTGAGGATCTCTTGCTGATGTTGATGTAGAGCTTTTAGTTACTTGGTCTTTTTTTGTGTTCCACACCACCTTTGGAATCATAGACTTGACCTTCAACACTTTGGAAGTTAAGATGACTGAACCTTTGGAATATCTTACTAACAATGCAGTAGGTTGCAGTGCTTCAGAAGTATTCCTTTCTTCAGAGACCAAAATTTCTTCTGAAGGCAATTTTCCACTTGTCTTCTTCTTCAATTTGGAGCTTTCGAATGGAACAGATTTTCCTTCCGAAGCTTTCTTCTTCTTCAAACTCTTAGAAGTCTCTTTTTTGGTCATGTGGACAATAGTTTTTGGATTGTAAAGACAATCCTTAGTAAGATGAGATGTACTCCTACACATAACACAAGCCATTTTCTTCTTCCTAAGAGCCATCCTTTATGAACAAAGCTGAACTTGATCACTTTCTTTCTCCATCTTCATCTTTTCAGATACTTTGGCAATTCCTTTAAGGTGAGAACTACATTTGGAGGTAGATGGTTCAAGTTTGTGTAGCAATGGTGCACAACTGATCAGCGTTCTTCATGTTGTTGGGATGAGTTAGACATAAACTAGAACTCCTTGTACTAGAGTTTGAGTTTCTATCTTCAGTATTAACCACCTCAAAACTTGTGGAGGTAAAAACTTGTTTCTGCTTAGAATTAAAGGTGGCCTTTATCTCTTGAGCCTTCTTTTCCCTCCTCTTGCTATTTATGATCAAGTTCTTCCTTCTGAACTTCATCATCCTAACTCTTTTACTCATTGAAGAAGGATAGTTACCCTTCTTAAAATTCTCTTTTTCACTCTTCTCAGAGGCTTCCTTCATTATCTCTTCTTCATCCTCTTCAGTCATGGGATCTATGAGAGGAAGCTCATCTTTATAAGTTCCACACCTAGGAGATCTTACTAACAAGATTATGTGTGAGGGCCTATAGATCCCAGTCCCTACTTATTTTGATAACAAACTTTTGAATGTAAGGATGAGGATATTATGTTCTTGAAGGTCTCTTCTTCAAAAACACATTTTTCTGCCTTGGCTTTGTTGATCACAAGCTCAGCCTGGCATTCAGTCAACTTAGTTATGAGGTCTTTGATCTAAGTCATGTAGTTGGTATGTTCATGTTTAAGAGTTGAAATGGTTTTCTCTAAGTCCTTTATCTTTCGTTTATAATCATTTTCAGCTCTTTTGAAATCAGAATTTAAGATACTTAAAGACTCAAGATCAGATCTCATCTCTAAGTTATAGGACATGTATCTATTCACCTTTGCAATACATTTAGGTGTACAGAGATTTTCCAATACCTTTGCCTCATCATGGTCAGCCATTAGTACTGGGTTTGGTGATGCATCTTCCACCTGAGAGCTCCAGTCAAAGCCCCCTTCTTAAACTGCAAGTACAGCTTGCTGCTTTGGCTTCTCATTCTGGGTGCCTCTCTCAGCGTAGTTTGTCCTGGCTTGTGCTTGGCCACCATTTTTCCTTAGTGCCTTGCTCTCCTTTGCAAAGTGACCCATTTGATTATAATTGTAACACTTTACTTTTGCTTTTGTCCAGCCTAAACTTTACACTAGCTACATTGCTTGGAGAATTCCTCCCTGTCCTCTTTGCAAAGTGACCCATTTGGTTATAGTTGTAACATTGAACTATCTCCATGCATTCCAGGTTATCTGGATGGATACTATCCAGATTTTCAAGGGAGAAGAGAAAGTTGCATGTGCTTTCATCAGAAGACACAAAGGCTGGTGAAGTGTTGGTCTCTTGGAATGGGCTTCCTTAAGTGTAGCTTTCTCTTGGTATCTCCGGGAAGGTGATGAAAAGACCCTTTTGTGTGTTGTTAGGATAACAGTTAAGATGATGTTGTGGTTCTACACTATCCCTTTCAACCGCATGGAAGGTTGAACTCAGTTGATTGCTTGAGTTACAAGATGAACCTTGCATATTCATCTTCATCTGGTATCCACTAAGAATACCATACAACTCTGTCAAAGTAAGACTTGTAAGGTTCTCAGTTCTCTTGATAACAACACAATAATATGTCCATTATCTAGGAAGAAAGGACATGAATTTCCTTACAATGTCCTTGTTTTCATGAGTCACTCCAACATTGAACATCCATTAGAAAATCCACAATCTTAACATAGCTGAAGTATTGCTGAGTCATGGTTTCACTTGATTTGAAGATGAAGTTTTCAAACTCCTACTTCAGCAAATCCTTCTTGTTCTCCTTGGCTTCACTTGACCCCTCATACATCAGCTTCAGTGCATCCTATAATTGTTTAGCTATTTTGCATTTCTTGAAGCCTTTGTATATGGAGTTTGGAAGAGCAGTTTGAATGGTTGTCATGGATTTCTGATCGATCTCTATTCTCTTCCTGTCTTCTTCAAAATAATCAGTCATATCTTTTGGAATCATACCACCCCCAGCAGCAGCTGAATAGGTGGTTGGAATGTAAGGCCCTGAGACAACAGATTCCCATATCCTGGAGTCTAGTGACTTGATGAAGCCTTCCATCCGTTGGCATCAAGTGTCAAAGTGTTCAGCAGTGATTCATGGGGACTTTGTCATGGTTCCATATCAGCTTTAGTAATAGCTACCATTTGAGATGTTAAGTATTTTATGTGTGTGAGGGATTTTAAGATGGTGAGATCTTACAATCAAGAGCTTGGAATGCTATGATACCAATTGCGGGACTGTTTAGAGAGCATGGTCACTTACAACACAAACACATAATAAGGAGAGTTGATTAAAAACACTTAACAGATCAAATAGGGAACTGGTAACACACTGGATTGATACTTAGAACACATGCAAAATATGAGACAGAACAAGTACAAGCAACACAAGTATACGGTTTTCAAGAAGGTTTTATATTGCACTTAAGTTCTTTTACAAGTTTGAAAGCATGAATACAAAGTTACAAAGACCTGAGATACTTTCTACTACATCCTACAGCCGGCCAAACTTAGAAACCCAGCTGGAAACATTTGAACTACACAACAAAATCAAATGTAGAGTCAAAAGGTAGATTGCCTTTGACTAGTGACTATGACATTCCATAGCTCATATCCTAATATATTACAAAAAATATAAAAGTACATAAAGTAGAAAGCACAGACTTAATACCTAAATGTACAGATACCAAAAGCATGAACCTTTTCACGAACTTGTGAAAGTTGGTGTGTCAATAGAGTTACAGCAAACACTGGTCTAGCTTTATAGCAAAGTACATCAGATAAAGCATGTGTTTAAAAGTATTTTGAAGAAATTTATCTTCACTTATTATCTTTGGAAGACTTTATCTTTGATGCTTTGAAAGACTTCACTTTTGGCTTTAGAAGATGTTGGTCCTGGCTTTGAAATATTTTAGACTTAGAATATTTCTAGTGCATGGTGTAAAACTTCCAAAGAATCTTTACTCTGTTCTTCAGTGCATGCATACAGGAAAGGCTTTGGATGTTTTAGGTACATGAGCCTTACATAAAACCTTAGATGAGTACACCATATGACTGTCTTTATACCTTTTATAATAGACACAGGTATCATACTCGCTTCTTTTAAAACAATGTGACATAATTTAGCTATCAAACTTCAAATACCACTTTCAAGAGTTTCCTTAAGCACATATAATAATCTTTTAAACAAACAAACCAACACCTTGTTCTTATATACCTCAAAACCTAGAGGCTATTTCATGTATATCTTTTCATCCATATTACCATGCAAGAAGGTTGTATTTACATCCAATTGTTCTAATTCCATATCATAGGCAACTCTTAAAGCTAAAATTATTCTAATTGATGATTGTTTTACCATAGGTGAGAATACTTTACTATAGTCCATTCCAACTCTTTCAGTAAAGCCTTTTGTAACCAATCAGGCTTTATATCTAGGCTTTTATCCAGGTTAGCCTTCTTTAATTTTGTATAGCCACTTATAATCAACAAGTTTTTATCCGATGGGCTTATCAGACAACTCCCAAGTTTGATTGTTATGTAAGGAGTCTTTTTCATCTTCCATGGCAACCCTCCATTTACCATTCTCACTTGAATTAACTATATCTTGGTAAGTCATGGGTTCATAGAAACTCTCCATTTTAGCAACATTAAATGCAAAGGCTAAAATATCATCTCTATATCCAACTAGAGGAACAATTTGTCTTCTTGCCCCTTTTAGTAGCTATACCATGCCTTATAATGTCACTATGAGAACTTTAACTAGTATCTTGACTACTCTTCTCTCTTCTAAGCCCATATTATCAAAGCTGAATCTTTCAGAAGACTCCATGTCAATTTGAACCACCTTATCACTTAAGTCATCATCTGATTTAGTAGTATGATTTTGAGACAAGGAATCTTTATGCATGATCTCCTCATGAAATGTTACGTCACAATGACCTTAGAACTACCACTACCCATCCTCCACAACCTATACCCTTTGACTCTATCAGGATACCTAATCATAATACACTTTTATGCTCTAGGTACTAGCTTACCTTGACTTATATAAGAGTAAGAAACACACCTAAACACTTTTAGATTGTCATACACTATCTTACTTCCTAACCACTTCTCTATAGGCACCATCATGTCAACAACAGTTGAAGGGGACTTATTGACTAGATAGGCAATACTTTTTACAGCTTCTACCAGAATTCTCCTAGGAAGTCCAGACCCAATTGGCATGCACCTTACTTTATCCAATAAGGTCCTTTTCATTCTCTCTACTAGGCCATTTTACTATCGGGTTCTAGGTACGGTTAAGTGTCTATACACTTGTAGTAGTTATTGCAATTACCACTACAAAATTCAAGTCTATTATCTCTCTATAGATTCTTGACCTTTGTCTTAGTCTAGGTTTTAACCAAAGTTTTCCACTCCTAGAAACTAGCAAAAGCATCTGACTTGTGCTTCATGATGAATATCCACACCCTCCTTGAGAAATCATCAAAAATAGATAAGAAATAAGATGCCCCATCAAGTGACACATGTTTAGCAAGGCCGTAGAGATCTACATGAACATAAGACACTACCCCTTTAGACTTATGAATCCTCTTTGCAAACTAGACGCTTTTAGTCTTCCCTAATATGCAGTTTTCACAAGACTCAAACTCATAGTTACATAGATCCTTTATAACACCTTGCTTTTTGAGTTCTAGCATTCCATGCTTATTCATATGCCCAAGTCTAAAATGCCATTTCATGTCAAGATCCCCTGTATTATCTTATGAGGCTGATACACTAACATTAGCAATACACCCATCTAAGGTATAGGTATTGTTATTGCTTTTTATACGAGTAAGCATCACTAAAGAGCCTCAAATTACCATGGCTTTACCATTTTTAGGTTGACATGGTAACCATATTTCTCAAACACATCCAAAGAAATCAAGTTTCTTTTTAGATCTGGTATATACTTCATATTAGTCAGATTTATCGTAGTGTCATTACGTTGTTTGGATAAGATAGATCCTATACCTTTAATGTGACAAGACTTATCATCACCTAATGGGACAATCCATTGTCTTTCCATTCTTAAATTCTTAAACAATCCTTTATTAGATGTCATATGATATGAGCAACCAGAGTCTAATATTCAATCTTTACAAAGTACTTATCCATGAGAGGCCATTAGAACATCTGTGGGTCATATCCACCCATTGATGCTTTAAGTGAGTTATTATTTGGGTACTTTTACTTGATGATTCAACCTTTCTCCTCTTCCACTCTAGACATTATCTTTTGAGATGCTTATTTAAATTGCAGAGAAAACATCTCTGTTTGATCCTAGACTTCGACAATTAATCACCATGCATTACTTTCCTCTATGTTCTGGTCTCCCTCTTACAATCAGCCCATCATAACCTTCTTCCTTCATTTGGTATCCCTCTAGAAATTTAATCCACAAAGTGTTCATATGAGAGAGGTAAAGATGTAAAGAAGATGATCGCTCGATCTTCGTCATCTATTTCAACCTCTATGTTCTAAAGATCAAGAATTATCTTGTTGAATTCATCAATATGATCTTCAAGTGACTTCCTTGAGGACCTCTGAAATATGTACAACTGTTTCTTTAAATACAATCAGTTTGCCTATGACTTGGTCATGTACAACCCTTAGAGTTTACTTTAAACTTTCGCTGTTGTGGTTTCCTTTGATACTTCCCGATGTACTCTATCACCAGACTCAAGATTATTGCACTATATGCCTTCTCCTAGGGGTCTTTCCTTCTATCTTGCATCTCTTTCTTCTCAATATCCGTTATGCCTTGCAGCAATACCTACGAGGGCATCCACAACTCCTTGGTGAACCGACAATGCTCGCATCTTGACTCTCCACAGGCTAAAGTCATTTCTTCCATCAAAGTTCTCAATGTCAAACTTCGAACTAGTAACTATTCTTTAATGATGATATGATGACTTAATTGTCTTTCTTCTTCAAGCCACTGTTAGGGCTTTGATACCAATTGTTAACTTGAACACAGAATCAACACTGGAATCACGATCAAAAGAACTCAATACACGAATGAATGAACAACAAGAATGATTTACTTCATCCTTTCCAATTACAGCTTTTGGGATTTCAATGAATGAGAACAAGCAGTTCTTTCCCAAAATATATCTACCAATGATTCTAACAAACTCACTTTTCAGACAGGACAAAAAAGTCCCTGCACTTATTACAATCTAACACCTTAAACTTATACTAACTTGTCATTAGTATAATAACATGATACTAAAATAGAATTATCACAAGTTCATATTAAACTTTAATCACAACCTTAACATGTTGTAAACAAGGAACCCACCTATTAGCGGTAAGAGTTTGTGATGGTGGTGAGCGATAATGGAAATAATTTTGGGGAGATGGACAATGAGGTGTGGGTATCGAAAAATGAGGGATATGTTTAAAATATTAATAAGAGCAAATGTAAGTTGACATCCACTCATTTTTTTCCCTCTTAATATTCAAATTTAGATTAGAAAAATTGCTGATTGAAAAGGAAAATAACTCACCAACTCAATTTACATAAGATACCTCATTTCATACCATTTTGGGAATTTGATTAAAAAAACTATATAAAAACAAAAGAAAAAAGAAAAGTTGCATAGATGGTTGTGGCAAAAACATTAGCATCAAAAATGATTTTAATTATTAGTGAATGATAAATCTAATGACCTGTATAAAAATAACTTAAGATTCAAATGATCTTTTAAGGGGGTTAGGGTCTAAAGGGGATATAGTCACTGGATTCAACATCCAAACATTGAGAAATTAGTAATAACTAGTATTAAGCCCCCTGCGTTGAAATGGGCGGAAAACCATGTCAAACAATACTAATAACACACCACTATTAGTGACCGGTAACACCAAAATATCTCTTATTAAAAAAATTAAAAAATTAAAAAATAAAACCAAATAAAAAGTAGATGTAAAAACATGAAACCATGCAGTTGAAACGTAATGTCAGGACCGTGTACGTACGGAATACTAACAGATTCTGTATTTATACTGAATCAAATAGTGCGGAATCCTATTTGATTGGCGATCCAGTCACTGAGAACGTTAACCCGATCGATATAAGATTAAACTAAATGTTATGAACGAATAGGAATCAATCAAAAACAATCTATGAACTTGGACTAGCTTTCTTGGACGTTCTGGACGGCTAGGGTTCGTAAATATACGTGATCTCTCGGTGGGTTTCTCAAGTGTTTTACATTTCCACGAATTAACTGGTATTTAAAGGTTAAGGGTTTCCATTCGTACGACTAAACAACTAGCATGGTTTAGTCGTACGACTGAATCATACGATTGATCCATACGCACGACTAAATATTCAGTCGTTCGACTGAGTCAATATTTTGTCTCATGTGTACGACTGATCCAATCTTCTGGTTCAGTCGTGTGACTGGTCCATAAGCATGATGTATTCATGCGTCTGGTCCATACGTATGGTCCATTTGCATGAATACTCATCCGACTATGTTGAACACATTACTTAATCATTATTGACTAAGAATTATATACAAGCACCTCAAACCTATATAATAAGTTCATATACATGAGTTATACTCAACACAATAATAATATGAAATAGATAAACATTAATAAGCAATAACCACATATTATATATCATTGAATCAAGTCCTTACACATGTGTAAGACATGAAAGACTTTTACATTAAAGCTCATAAACTAGGAACATATGCATCTACAAACTCCCTCTTGGTCCTAGTTTCCTCTATCGTCTAACACTCTTCACATGTTCTTTGAACTTAATGTACTTCTCCTCTTTTGTAACTCCTGCATGTATTTCAAATGCAAAGCAGAGTCGTATGATATGTTGAAATTGGAGAGCTTGTACAATGTCCTCCGTGTCATAGAACAGTGACCACTTGTATAATGTGTAGACATATTCAGTTGACAAGTTGGTAAGCCACATAGGGTCAAATACCCGGATAGTATCAAGCTTTCCATCTTTGTTTTGAACTATGACCGCTTCGCCCGTTCACCAGTCATAATACCACCATTTGAATTGTGGAGTGAAGTCTTGAGGCATTTCCTATAAGGGAATCTTTGACATTGTGCGTGGGGGACTCCACTTCAGCATAACTTTAGGCATCCCAGATATGGGATCCACTTCAGACCTATGGATGTACCTCTTCGGTTGTTAAGGTCTGAAGTTTACCCACCTGGTGTGGTATTCTCTCTTCAGCGCAGCCTTGAACCATTCTACATCTTCCTTGGATTTTCATACAAAAGATCTAAGCATGCCAAACGGTTGAGCTCAAAACCAGAAAGAGTCTTCAGATCATGTGGATATCTGAAGTACTCAATCCCCTTCTCTCTATTTACTACATAGACATTTAAGTCTTCAAAATAAGCCAACGCAATAATTTTTCCGGACACCTTCTGATGTTTCTTGACTCTGTATAGTTTGGTGTAGACATTATACTTTGTAGGTGCTCGCTGGGCTTTCATTTTAGCAAAACAAGCTGCCCATTCAGCTTTCTTGATATCAACATTAGTGTTAGAAGCTTGGGCTGAGCTTTCTTCTTTCTCTTTTTTTTTTCAACATCCAGCTTCTCAAATGTAGCACTGCCAAAAGTATCACCCAGGTTGGGGATAACATTGCATTCGTGGTTAGTGTACTCTTGATAATGTTCAGCTGTAACATCTTCGATCTCAATCTCATCAACATCCTGTAGCTCCTCGTCACTTAGGACATCAACTGCTAGAGCATCTTTGACAATTTCATCTAGATTGATTCGAAACATCTCAGCTAGCTGGTCATCGGTTAGGTCATGAATGATTTCTCCTTCTTCGGGAGTATAGCTCACTAACCTTTTGACTATCCCTTTCAAGTCAAAAATCATGGTTAATTGAGACTTGACCTGCTGAAGGGGTTGGACATCATATTCGTCTGTTCATAAAGCTTCATTTTTGTCTTGATCTGTTTGTTCTTCAGTTGGAGGAGCTGATGATGAGGCTCCTAGATCTTGATTTGTTTTATTTCTCCTCTCTTGAGCTTGAGGATTAGAGGCTGATACAGATGCATCACCATCCTGCTCATCATCATCCTTTTGATCATTTCCACTAGGTCCTCCCTCTCCAACATCCTCCTCAGAGTCATCTTAATCCTTATCATCATCATCATCATCATCATCATCATTCTCATCATCATCATCACCATCATCACCATCTTTGATCTTCAATGGCTTAGACTTTGATCCTTTCAACTTTAGGAGGATATTCTTATTCTCCTTCTCCAGCTACTCTATCCTTTTCACCGAAGCCAACACCAGCTCATTTTGACTTGTAAGTTCATGGTGGGCTCGGCCTAATGCTCTCTCGTACTGAGCATTCTTCTCACTCTGATGTGCAATTTGCTTTGTTCTCAGATAATCTATAGCAAGCAACTTTAGCACTAACTAATTGTGGTTGGCTAGATGTTCCTCTAACCCAACCGTGGGTAGAGATGAGCTAGGTGTAACTGTGGTTTAAGTGGAGGGACCTGCTCGGTGAGTGGTGGCTGTGGTGGATGTGGAGAATATGGGAGGTGGAATGTGTGTGGGTTGTGGTGGAGTGGTTGTGGTAGTGGTGGTGGGATGAGAGATAGTAGTAGTGGGAGGAGTGGTGGTAGTAGCTGTGGTGGTGGTGATAGACAGTGTGGTAGTGGTGGTTGTTGTAGTTGTGGCATGAGATATGATCACAGTAATCCTCAGCCTCTTGCTCTTCTTGCCGTGGGGATGTGCCATCCTCTTCTTCCTCGAGCCCCTTGCAATAGGTGCTCTCCCTTGGCTGATGGACTGGTCAAGGGTGTATGTAGGATCAAAAACATCATCAACAACACCTCTAGACTCAGCCTGCCATCCACCTACAACCTCTATCCATTTCCCTGTGGCGATAACCCTACTCCCAAAAGTCCGTACAAGAGGCTCATCATCTGTATCCTCTTCTTCCTTTAATCAAAAAATCAAGATGGATAGCAGCCTGCTCAGATCCACCTAGAGCAGAAGAAGTAGTAGGTGGAGGTGGTGAAGATATAGTAGAC
>BJCM01151906.1:0-17776 GCA_018326385.1 Flaveria bidentis
TATCGTAGGCCTACGATAATATTGATGTTGATGATCGATCGATTGAAAAGATTTGATTGGTTTTCCAAAAATGTCCTTGTGAGGAGAATTTAATTACTAAGACAGAATGCAACTTTTTATTGAAAGAAGATTATATTTAATAGACTAAATCATGATTTGATTTCTCTATTTTGTTAAAGTAAACGTTTCCATCTAAAAGATTATAAATAACTATTTTAATCACATTTTTTCATTATATAACTATTTTTATAGATTTTACCTCGTCTATTTATTCCATTAAAAACCTCTCATATGATATTTATTCCATTAAAAACCTCTCATGTGAATATCATATGAGGGGTATTTTAGTCAATTTAATTTAAAAAAATCATTTTTTTGGAATGCTTATTGCTGCTATTTTAACTTATCAAATCTAATGCATTCAAATAAAGATATAGTAAACAAATGTATTTTTTACAAAATACAATGAAACATATGCACTCAAAATCAAACAAGCATGAGCAAAACAATCATGACAGTGAACAAAAGTTTTGAAGGAAATTAATGCGTACCCTTCTTGTTTTCAGACGTACGACAATGAAACAACCATGGTGACGGATTTTCTGAAGGATTGTAGGTTTGCATGTTCAGGTTGGAAACTGGTTGATTGAATGATTCTAATCTGATCGTTTATAAATTGAAGGTTTGATTAAGATTGAAGGATTGATAATGGGTTGAAAGCTGATCGAATGAAGGTTTAATTATAGACTACAAGAGTCTATCTATGCTTGGAAGTGGAAGGCAAAAGGGTTTTTTATTTCAAATTTGATTGATTAAAATGCACCTCATGTGAGGAGTACATAGGTGCTATTAACGGAATTCATGGATGGAGTTATCTGAGTAGTTAAATTGTTACTTAAGAAAACTATTAATGTGAAAATCTCGACCGCCTCACGTAAATTTTGCAACCATCTTTTTTAATTCCCAGATGTTAATCTTTTAAGTTTTTAACCAAAAATGACACATATACCCAATTAAAACCATATATTTTACATAAATCCAATTAAAATTTAAACATAAGTCCGATCACTAAGCAGCGGATATTCTCATCACCACTTTCACGCTACATTAAGGTAAACTTATTGAGCATTTGAGAGTTTTAGTGTTTTATATAACTATAAGGTTTTATAAGAAAGACTGTTTCAACCAAAGCAACCAAAATACTTCATGTATGCATGCACTATGTACAAGGTAAAACTTGCTTTGGAAGTTTTGCATTTTGCACAAAAAACATTCTATGTGTAAAATTTTTCAAAGCCATTGACCAAATCTTCCGAAGCCAATGAATTAAAGACTGATTTCTTCTGAAGTCTGAGGAGAATATGCTTTCCTCGAATGTACTTTTGCATAATGTTAACCCACATTCCGCTGCAACTCTGAAATCTCACCAAGTTGCATAAGTTAGTGAAAAGGTTCATGCTTTTGCAACTGCACATTAAGGTCTAGAGTCTGTAACTTGCTATTTTATATACCTTTATCATTTTTGTAATATATTAGTATGTGAGCTATAACATGTCATAGTCACTAGTCAAAAGACAATCTGTTTTTTACTTTACATTGATCTTGTTGTCGAACAATGTTTCTAACTGGCTTTCAAAGTATAGCCGACTATAGAGTGTAGTATAAAGTTTCTTAGGTATTGTATCTTATCTTATGTATTTTAACATTTGTATAAAAACTGAGATTAATATAAATTATTCTTGAAAACTATATCATATTGTTCTTAAGTTCTATCTCTTTGTTTGCTTGTCTTCTTTGCATCTCTTACTCAAACCTGATTTCATATTTGATCTGTTAAGTGTTGTAACACTCTTCTTATTATGAGACTGATTGTATTAATCTCCCTTAATCAGTCTTGCCACTAGTTATATCATAACATATCTTTTTGCTGCCAGACTAACTTTTATATAATGTTTTATATTTTTTCTACATCCAGACTAGCTTTTATTCCACATCTTTTTATCAAACAATTAAAAAAACTAACTTACAACTTCATTAAACCATGGGTTCTAACTTATAGTTTCTTCGATTCTCAAACCAAATACCTTATCTTTTGAATTTGGATTATAGTTTCAATGAATTTTATGTAGCAAAAGGAGTAATAAAAAAAATTTCATTGATTAATTAAACAACCTAAAAGTAGGGGTGTTAATCGAATTCGAGTTAATGAAATCGAATAAGTCAAATTATGAAAACTTCAAACTGAATTCGAATTCAAAAAAATCAAATCGAATTCTAAATTTTCAAATAGGATTCGAATTCGATTCATGTTCGAAAAAAAGTTTGAACTCAAATCGAATTTGAATTTATTCAATTCTTATTTAGTAAAAAAATATTTTTAAAATTTATTTGAAAAATTCAATTTCAAATGTTCAAAACAAATAAACAAGCATA
The DNA here is from genome assembly GCA_018326385.1 of Flaveria bidentis. Lineage (NCBI taxonomy): Eukaryota > Viridiplantae > Streptophyta > Magnoliopsida > Asterales > Asteraceae > Flaveria > Flaveria bidentis. The sequence continues at coordinate 2,434 of BJCM01151906.1, forward strand.
AAAATATAAAATGTTACAAGTTTTAAATAAGTCAAAAGATACCAATTAAGGTTTAATATTTTAGATTATATATTTTAAAACTTTTCGTTCTTTATTTCCCATATAAATATTTCTTACTAATATACAAAATAAATAAACGTATGTGTATATTTGTAATTTGAACGTCGAAATGAATTGAAAAATCATATTTTCGTAATTTGATTCGAATTTGATAACTAGACTTTGAATCGAATTTGGATTTCAGTGATTTTGACTCGAATTGAATTTCGATTTTTTCGAATCCAATTTAAATATTGAACACACCCAAAAGTACCTTAAAGTTATTTGCATGGGATTGTGTAAATTTCAAATATTGTAAAGGGTTTGAAAATTTTAATGAATTGTGTAACATGTATTGTCAAATTGAAATAATTCAATGTACATTACGCTTGAAAGTTAGTAAGATATTTTAAAAAGAAAACAATAACAGATACGTAAGTTCATTAATAGACCTTATATTGGTGAAAAATTATAACGTTTAAGTTGAAGCAACATAACCTTACGTGAAAGGATGTCATTTGAGATTAAAACGACATGTACCTATCTACTCATAGTTAATTGTTGTTGCTGGATCAAGTTGTCACTAGTGATCATTTGCTACTGATATGTTACCATTGTTATCAAATGTTGCTAACCTTAGTTACCACTAATGACCAACTGCCATCGATAATCAATTCTTACTAACAACTATTTTCCTTTCAACTTTCATCCATCATGCAAATAAGAACCAACTTCATGTGGCTTTTTAAAAGGTAAAATAAAATTATCCTATGCTGACAAGCCCTTTGGACCTCACCTCAACCCTTTTCTGAACCTTATCAACAGGAGGATTGCCCTTGGAACCCCCTTAGTCTATGGGCTTCGACCATAGAATCCCATGTTTTCAATAGAATACTTGTGCACAAACATATACTACACACCTGCTAACTCGTATTAATGTTTGTTTAGTTTTCTTCTTTGCTCTTAAGAAAAATCGTGATTAACCAAACTTACATAAGGACGATAAAATCACCAACGAAGCTCAAGCTTAATATGATTTCTTGCAGTAGTCATCAATCCACACTTGACTTGGTTCAATAGATATTCAAACTTCCATAAATTAAAGATACAAAACAAATTAAATATCTAGAAACAATCACACTGAGCAATGTTGATAGTATTTATAAATGTAACATATAATCGTTAGTAATTTTAGTGTTACTAAGTAATTTTAGTTTAGTTGGATTTACTTAATACCAAGAGAAATGTTAATAAACATCAATACGAGTTTAAAGGTGTGATGGACCTTATTTTTCAAGAATACTCCCATTCATGAGCCAATGAACCTCATGGTTCAAGAAAAAGCGCCCCCTCCTTTTGAAGATTCAGAACAATCACTATGACTTTGAAGGTGTGATGAACATTATTTTTCAAGACTACTCCCGAACCTCGGGGTTCACGGAAAAGTGCTCTCTTAGAAGGGGCTTCGACACGGCTAGTCCCCCTTGACAGTGGTCTAGGGTAGCCCCCTAATTGTGGTCTAACGACAAAATCTTTGTGACTTGCTACAAGCTAACAAATGACGTCTAGGGGTAATTTTTTGTTTCATTGTTGAAAAACAGACATGGCTACTAATTTGCATATTAATGATTTGTAGTACCACAAAAGTACTTTAATCTATAGATAATTAGTACATATATTTAAGAGATACTGAAGCTGGTTTTAAATTGTAAAAACTACGGCATCCAATTTCTTTGGTACTATCTATTCTTAATATCCTCCTTTTTTATTTTGTCTCCTTTCACATACATGATATGATAGAGTACAATCTTTAAATCATAACCAAACATCTTACTATGTGTGCAATGTGACACTTTACAAACATACTCCATTTTAATTTGTTGCAAAAATGCATATGCGATCTAATTTATGGATACTTCCTCCTAGGCTGCCTAAATCACATATCGATTCAAAGATAATCTTAGTAGTTATAGATTGTGACACCATGATCCCGGACGTACTTGGCCCTAGGATGCGCCACTCATTAGATTTAAACAAACCACAAAGTATAGAGAGATGTTACAAAAATGTTATAACCTCATTCTAAGGTGTTATAACCTTGTTTTAAACCATTAGATCCTATAACATTTCAAGTTTTCTAACGATAACAACTAATTCCTTCTTTAACAATGAGGCAATTGCATATGACTCGAACCTACAAGTATATCTTAGGTGTTATACTTTCATCTAAGTGTCTATCTATCTACATAAAGACTATCAAACATCTAGCTAGTTGTTATCCTTTCCATAAGATCGTTATAGAAAACCCAAGGTTTACAATTAAACATCTAGCCTTACCGATGCTAAATTAACCTTAGCATAAATATACATAATTGAAACGCCTAAGCTACTAACTATAAACCATAAACTCTCAAATAGTAAACGGTCTAAACTACTAGCCTTAAATCACTAAACATATTATAAATCGTTCTTACATTTGCCTTTAGAGCCTCATTACGGGACTCTGATGTACTTCTCTCTCAACTAATCACGTAATTAAACATATTGTCGATCTATACAATTCCTTAATTATATTTAACCAAATATTTTTAGCAAAAACACGGATCCCGTACTGGTAATCCGTTATTTTATTTTCAAACCTCAATCACCACCACGCTGTTGCTACCGATGTGCCTAACTTCAAGGGCACCTCACAAACACCAATGAAATATAATATTTTGTGAGAATTTTATTTAGTGTGGATCTATTGGTTATTGAAACCACATTTATGATAAGGTTGGAATTGGGGTGTCACATACGAATATAATAACTAACTGAATATATATTTCATCTTTACACGTGCTACGAGTATAGAAAATACCACATAGTTTATCTGACACTTGCTTCATTTATGGCGACACTTCACTCGTTCACCGTTATATCCGGTTCACCACTGTAATACTATCACTGTTGCTTGGATAACAACACTTCACGAGTGCAGCCAGGTCATTTGAATCCATATGTTATTTACTTTATTGAGTATAAATTTCAAAAAACTAAATTTACAATTTTAATTTAAAGATTGGTTCAAATTTGAATTTTTAAGTATTGTTAAAAATTGTCATTTGTAGGAAAAGAAGGATTTAAACTACCATTCATTTGTAGCTAAACATGACGTAGAGAAAATTAGAATAGAAAGTCTGTTTTTATAGAAAATATATAAAGTTATCACACAAGAAAATAACAAACAGATGTAATGTGTAGATTGTAGAGTTCATAAATAAAGGCTTGAGAAATCAAAATATGTTTTTTTTTGAAAATATAGGCAAAATGCGAGAACATTGGTGAAAGTGAAAACTTTGTCTTGATTTGTGAGTTTGCGAAAACTATTGAATAGGATTCTAGTATGCAAGAACTTCTGGTTTGCAGGAACTTTATGTTGGGTAAGAACGTTGTCCGTTGAATTGATTTTATTTTTGTATGATTGGGTAGTATGTGTGTAATTTTCAGTGTATTTTTCATTTTCATAGCTTGTAAAACATACATTTTTGAATTAAATAAAAAGAGCATTATTTACTTGATTGTTATGACACATTTTGTATTCTTCATCGTTGACTGATTATGTCTAGCACCGGCTAACATTTTATCCTCCTTTATGATTCGATTGTCGATTCAAATTAAGTGAGTTTGATAGAAAACACGTTAGTATTATTACACAATAATAAAACTACAATACAAAAGTTATTCTTGTATGATAATTCAACATCTACGTTATTATGTCATGTAAATGTGATACTTCTTGTGTAATACAAAAAAAAAGAAAACTTTATAGAATAGTAATCAAGTTTTAAAAGTATTTCAATTAGGTTATCTATATTTTTATTTGTTAGATATTTTTATTTGTTTTAATCAGGTCACTAAAGTTTTAGGAGTGTTACAATTAATTTACTCATATATTTTTTAAAATGTTTAAAAAAATCACAAATTTTTTAAATGATTCGATTCTTTATAAAATATTGTTAATATTTTATATATTTCAATTGATTTTAAAATATTTTTACAATATATGAGTGATCTAATTAGAATAATTTTGAAATTTTAGTAACCTGATTGAGATAAAAAATATTTATATGTGACTTGATTGAGACAAATAAATTTATAATTGATCTGATTGAGACAAATAAATTTATAAATAACCTAATTAAAACAATTTTAAAACTTGATTACTATTTTACCAAGTTATCCCTAAAAAAATTGTATACTTTGTATGAAAAATAGAATTTTTAATCTAGATTTTCTCATAAAATGTGCATGCTTTCAACACAATGATGTTTAATTAATAAGTAATAAGGATTTAGATCATATAACTTAAAACATGTTAAAAGTGATACGATACGATCCAATCTGAAAACCAAATCCCCGTGATGAAATCTGATCTTTATACGATATCAATACTCATGATTTTGATATTTATAATATGTAAGTGCGTACGTCTGGATACTAAAAATAAAAAAAAATGCAGTTAAGTTATAATACTATATTCTAAAAGATGTAGAGTTTCTGTTAATAAAAACTTAACCGATTGACAAATTTGACACAATATAAATTGAGGATTAAATGTCACTAATTAAGAACTTTTACTCGTGAGCTCAACGTACTTTTGTGCATGATCAAATCTTTTTGTTGCTTGGCATGAAATACAAGATCACAAGAATAATGTTTTAAGATTAAAACCTAACAATGAATCAATCATCTTATTGGCTTATTGGTCAGATTAGTCGTATCAGCCGGACTGTATTAAAGAACCAAATGACGTTATAAATATTAGAAAAAAATAAAACTATTTTCGCCTATGTAATTCGAAACAAAATTTGAAAATAGTATATGTTTTGAAATGAATATATTAACAATATACAAAGAATGAAAGAACTATATCAAGTAATAGTAAATTATACGGAGAATAAAACTTTAAAAGAGGAATAGTAAAAAAAATTTAAAAATTGAAACCGGATCCGGCCACACGCTTTGGTTCAACTAGTTCACCGGTTTGACTGGTAACCTGTTGGTTCAATTATAAGCGTTCGAAATAGGTATAACCGGACCAGTTCTATGACTAACCAAGTCGTGCTTTAACATTGATCACATGATATTTAGTATTTGTTTGATAAAAAATTGTAACATTCGACCCCTTGTATCACCAATATTTTCCATTTTGCTCACGAGAAACTTACAAATAAGCTTTTGGTTGTCCGGGTGAAAACTTCATCAATGTCACTCATTCTTGGATTGCTGTCATTCAACCACACTTAACTATAAAGTTCTCATCTAATATGCAGCCAATGCGCCTAAGATGCATTGCCTAAGATGCATTGTTGATATTAAAGGAAAAACATTTCCTTTGAATCCAACATCTCTCCTATCCAGGACCAATGTGGGATTTGTCTAGTGTGTTACAATATCCTCTCTTTTGGACCTATCATCATCGATTAGGTTTGCCTGAGGGGATTCACTATCTTTGATTAGGTTTGTCCTATCATCACGAACGTCACTGGAATGACTTTAATACCAATTGTAACATCTTGCCCTTATACTATAAATATTATCTACTATGCCCACGAGAAGCTCACACATTTTGTTTTGGTTGCTCGAGTAAAAACTTCCTAGGGAGGTCATTTATCCGTGAATTGTTGCCACTCAAGCATGCTTAATTGTGAACTTCTCCTCTAATTTAAAGCCAATGCACCCAAAACGCATAGGTGATATTAAAACTGGACATTTCTTACGAATCCAACATCTCTTTTGTTTATGACCGATGTGAGATTTGCATAAGGTGTTATAAGATGTTTTGTCAAACATGGTTATACATGGTTAAACATGCTTAAAATTGATCAAGCATTTTTAAAAATTTTCCAAACATGATTATTTTAATAGGTCTATGACATCGTGATTTAGCAACAATAAAGTTTATTTATTTACTGGAAGTCCATCGGGATTTAGCAAGAGATCACCTACGGATGGGGAAGATAGGTTTTTCAAAAGACTATCTAAAATCATTAACCAAAAGACGAGCACTATATCAAGCCATAAATCTAGTCACACTGATAAAACTCATGAAATCGTCTCCCAAAATCTCTCATGTCGAGATCAACTAGCTCTATTTAAGACTTTGCCTCAATGTTGGTAGCCACTGAAAGGGAGTTATGTCCAAGTTATACCTACATCTAGGGGCGCAAACGATAAATTATATAAAGTTCACGCTAGTATAATATATGAAGTTGAGTGTTTATTGTTTTAACAAAACTAATTATATTTTAAAAATAAGATGGAGTTATTCTCAAATGAATAAAAACTGAAGACAGTTAGTAGGGTTATTATCCATATCCAAAGGCTAAGAAAATTCGATGACACATTGACTAGATGAAATTACACAGTGAGTAAAAAACGTGAAAAATAAAACTTTGTAATTTTATATCAACACTATGCGTGTCTTTAAGGTAAAAAACATGCTTTTTATGGTGTATTTTTTTTATAAAATAGTGTTGTGTGTAAAAATTACGAGCGGTTAAAAAAGGGTGAAACATAAAATGAAGAAACATTATCAATTTTGCCCTCAACCTGATCTTGATAAAAAAAGACACGTAAAACATCTTTTTTTAAAAAGCAAAATATACTCTACTTCTAAATTACACAAATACATATCATCCTCAGATTTGAACCTATGACCTTCAATTTAAGAGACAAGAGCTTCTACCAATGGATTCATGTGTCAACTTTTTAATACTTCACACGCTTTATACTTTTCAAGTCTTTGTAGTTGAACATTTCTTTAAAAATAACATTAATTATATAAAGTTCTCATATGTTTACACCTAGGGCTGAATATATATGAAGACCAATGTTACATTGTAACCCGACACCGGTAAATGTACTTGTTTGTGATATTTCAAAAAATACGAAGATCATATCATAAATTTTCAGATGACAACGGCTTAAGCTCAAAGTAAAGGAAATATATTTTGGGTTTTTAGAATTTTGAATTAGATGTGCTTATGCTTATAAGCTATCACTGTGTTGGTTTCTTGAATTGAACACAAGTGTAACACAAACCGAACTAAATCAATGAGTGGGCATTTCTTGATTTTACATGAAGTGAAATTTCTATTTGAAAGTTTCAAAAGTTTAACATGTGATGTTGATTGGATTTTTAGGAGTTATTAAAGTTGTTTTAGTTGGATCAAAACATAGTTATATAATTAGTATTATATATTTTTAAGTGGTCAATTTGGGTAAGCCACCTAAAGACTACACCATGACATTGGAAATCGTTGATCGATCCATCACCTTCACATAATCGTATTTGCCTTCACTTAGTGATGTACATATGAAAATAACAAAGAAATCTTTAAAACATTAACCGTGGAAAAGAAAACTTTAGAGTTAATGAATAACTAGACGAATACTTCTTAAAATTGTTTCAGGTAAATATTTTTTGTTTAATTTTGTAGGAATTTATTACCAACTTAAATATAATACTAATAATACTAGATACAGAATATAAACTTAAATGTATTCGGCTAGGTTTTTTATTGAACGGCAAATGTACTCACCCTCTAAACTACACCGCCGAAATTACACCTATGCCCGGTATTGAGCCGCGTCTTCTCCCTCAAAAACGATTGCATTACACGACACCACTTAGGGGTGGGCTATTTAGATAGTTAGATCTCATAGGGGTGGTGGAGAGGTTTTATTTAATGATAAAATCATTTAAAGCAGAATGATGAAGCTTTTTGAGGTTAATGTTTACAAATTAATATAAACTAAATATGTTATAAAATTATAAGTATGTTATATATATATGTGTGTGAGTTGCCGTTAAAAATATGAATCTCGTACTCATTTGCACTTTTACATTGATATAAAGATACTGATAATAATATTCTAGCGTTTATCTTCCAAAGAAGCAATGATTAATTTTGCCGCAAAAAGGTGAGTGGTAGCAATGTTTAGAATGGTTCCTTCCGTGCAGGATCGAAGCCTTGAAAGGTGCACCACTACAAAACACGAGTCACGACCTACTTCAACTTTGAATTTGACTATGACATGCATTTATTCCACTCAAAGGTATGACTCACATAAAATGAAGAGTAAATGAAAGAAAATATATAATTGGACTTTTTATGGATTTTTTTTTATGTAGGCGGGTCATGTTGATTGTGGAATTGACTTTTTGTAATCATTTCCCACTTGTTTTTATTGTAGAATTCTCATATTTGACTGTTTTACAAAAATAAAACATAACATAACTAATAAAATTTTAAATATATATATTTAAAATAGTTGTGAACAATTTTAATCCCTAATTAGTCAATTCTTTTGGACGAGTATATGTTTGTCTTTTTTTTTTCTTTTGGACGCCTCTCTCCTCGTTTTCTCACTTTACTTGTTTCTCCTTCTCTCTTTTTTTATGATTGGCCCTTGTTGTCAAGCAATTCTAGAACCCTAGGTGGCGATGGTGTGATGGTGGCGATGATGTCGTGGACGGAATTGATACTCGTTAAAGTTAGGGTTTATGAAGATGGTTGTGGCTTCCTTTAGTCGTGTATGTAACTTTCGCATTCCTTTACTATCGATGCCATTGCTAGGTTTGATTCATGCAGTGATGAGGTGGTAATGCTAGTGGTAGTAGTGTCGTTACCGAAAGTGGTGGCCGCTAAAAAAGCTATGCATTTCATCCCGTTGACGGAGATGCTCTTCAATGCGTCTTTTGTTATTTTATCATTTCTTTGTTTTGGTTTTCATCCCATTGACAAAAGGATTATTGATGTGTGAAATGTATATATATATATATATATAATTATTATAAAAACACTTTTCACAAATTAGTTTTAAAAATCGGAAATTCCCAACTAAACTTCACACAAACGGCAAGTGTACCGGTCGTAATATAGTAAAGTTTAGGTAAGTCCGGATATCGAATCCGTGGACACTAATGACGGCTCTCGATAATAAACCTTTGTCGACTTCTAACCTAATTAATTTTAATATTTGAAGTAATTAATACTAATAAACAAAACAAACAATTTAACTAAAATTAATTAATGGAAACACGACGAAAAAAATAATCAAATAAGAATTCAAACTTTGAACTTGAATACGATCAAATATGTTAGATAACTACCTAGGCAGAGATCCAACTAACATGTAATGACATAAAGGTAATGGCTCGTATGGCAATCTCTAAAAATACGGATCTAGGGTTAACTAGGTATGTTGCTACTTCTTAAGAAAACCAAAGACATGTGTATAAAACTCTAGATAGGTTTATTAAAATGTCTAATGGAAGATCACCCTTAGGTTTTCTACCACAATGTCTTTAAGATTATATTTTCTAACCCTAAGACAAAGGACAACTTGATTAAATCCAATTAAATACCCTAAAACACTAACACCACGAATGAAAGGCAAAACACGCTCTCGCGAAATCTAAACCTAACAAGCAATGGGTAGGAGGTTTTAAGCAATATCTATCATCCCCAGGTCCTAGATAAGGTAGCACATTGAAAAATACTATCAAATCACAACCAATACTCCTAAGATTATCTCTAATCAAAGTTTAAAATTAAAAACACTAAGTAATGTATTTTAACGTGCAAACCTAATCTAGATGTCACACAATCAATCTAGATAAAACATACACGAGTATGATAATAACATTTAAGTATAAGACAATACACAAGTTCATATTTAATTGAGACAATAATCAAGTTCTAAGATTAATAAACAAATATACGAAGTCAAAACCAAATAATTAGTCAAAACATAAATAGTTTTCAACCCAACCTAGGTAGTACTAAAAACTTAGCCACTCATAATGTTTATCAAAAACAATAATAAAGTTTTAAACTTTAGAAACATAAACGAATGAATTGACGAAACAAAGAAAATAATCAAAAACAAATTTAAAACCGGCTTGTTTTCTATGTTTGAATAAATCTTGTGTCCTTAATCTTGTTCTCCACTTTAAGATTGCTCTTGACTCGTGCTCAAAACTCCAAGTTGAAGCCAAGAATTAAAACCCTTTTTTTTGTTCTCTTCAATGTTGTCATCCTCCCTTCTGTCGTCGCTTCTCTCGTATATATATCATGAGAATTAGGTTTTTTTTTGTTTCTTCTCTATTTCTTTTCACGCGACCCACTTCTCCACAAATATTAATTGTATCCATTCAATTTTAAATCCTCTCGAATTGGGCCTGCAATAAAAACATGTTATTATAAATTAGATACATGGATTGCTTATTTATATATTTGTTTATTCATGTTTGTTTCTTATTAACCTCACGTGGCTTATCCCAATTTATTCCAAAGAATCATTAAGCAAATTTGAACCTCAAGTGTAGTAACATTTATTCATTACCCGTTTTTATTATATTAAGAAGTATTATTTAAAAATTTATTTGTTTAACGTAAAAGAGAACTATAATATATATTACATTCATCTTAAGTTTCACTCATCGATTTTAAAATTCATCAACATGCATCGTTTTCACTTGACATCTAAACTTTATTTTTTTAAAAAAATCTTATTGAAACTCATGGTCTTTTGAAACTTCTGAAATGCAAATCTGGACAAACTATGAATGATATTTTATAACAATAGCCAAAACTAAGTAAAATGTAGGAAAATATGTGTATTTTATGTACAATTTAAATCATATCAATTATTCAACACACCACTAACTTGCTTCTCTACCCTATTGGCATCATTGTCAGAATCGCTGATCATCATTGTCGAATTCTTGATTAAAGGATATACTTAAGGTTTCTTTAATCATATTAAGTGATTTCTCCCGCATGGTTTTAGTCTTTCCAAGACCCTAAGTGGCGGTGGGGTGATGGTGGTGTGATAGCCAGGAGTGGTGGTGGCCAATGAAGACGAGATTCTTACAATTTTTATAAGTACCCTTACCCTCAATCAAAGATACAACTGTGATAACGAAATTGAATTTGTTGGTGATTGATTAGGTGATATGTGACTATTATGCATTCCATAATTAACTCCTAATCTCTTCTTCATTCTTTAATCTTCAACTATCTACTGTTGACGATTAAGTTTTCTTGGGGTGTTTGAAATTTTTACATGTCTTTGCCCTATAAATAGAAACCCGATTTCAGTGCCTTTTATTCCCTTTGAACGTTTTCAAATCTTCAATTCACATCAAGCACCTTTAGGTAAGGTTTAAGATTTATTTACTAATTTAAATTTTATTCGAGAATGCTATTAGGGGCGGGGAATGACTAGGTTATTTAGTGGGTAACGTGATCCTAGATTACACATAACCTAATCACTATGCTTAAACTATGACTAGTTACCCGAAGCTAACTTTGTTGATAATTAATCATTCCTCAATCCTATTCTTAGTTATGTAACTAAGGAAATCTTGATAATCAACAGGAACATGGTTCCAGGATTCCTTATAATCAGGACCTTACTAGTAACTCAAGCGAGTTATCATGATTGTGAGGATAGTTGTGAGTCTACTTGTGTAAGTAGATGAACGATATATGAGTTGTAGGATAGTTGTCCTTGGTGGGCCTTGGGAAACTTAGGAACTTGAAATAGTTAATTTTATAAACTCAGTTGTAAAAATATTTATAAAAAATAATAAAAGTATATTAATTGTTTCTTTTATTGATTATTAATTGTGCATTTTATTTGGTCTAGCGGGTGAGTTGTTACTAGTATCATGGATGGTTTTTACGCCGCTTCTCTTCTTACTTACTTAATGCCAGACCTTCTAATTTGAAATGCCTAGGATTTTACAATTAAAGCACACATTTACGGAACTTGTACATCGAGTTTTCATTTGTCATGTTTGGCCACACTTGTAACAAATCAGTCAGTGCATACAACATTCTCCATGGTGATTTCAATTGCAATTTTTACAAGCTCAGTTCTCATACCTAACACATTTTTTTCCTTATCGATTGAGAAAATTTTGTACTTTTAAACGAACCCTCTAGTTTTTTCAAGCTTCTCTTCTCTCCTATATCCATTTGTACTTTTAGTATTCAGTTATTAATTGTTCTAGTCTCGGTTTTATTATTTTTTGCTCAAATACACTTTCAATAACATTCTTCACATGTTCCATGAAGAATAGAAACATATTCTAAGTCTTTACTATTTTCATTCTATTTGCGGGCCATTCTTTTAGTAAGAAGACGATCGTCACTATCATGAGATGATTGAGATCTTTCATTATGGTCATTAGTATCACCATGATAACTATAACTATTGCTCTATTCTCGATTGTCAACCAATTCTAGACTACATATACATATTTTCTTTATTAGGATTATATGATTCTACATCTTCACCAAGTAAATGGTAGAAATCTTATTCTAGGCATACTACTTATATGCTAGCACATGAATAAAAGTTACAGTAACACGTTACTTACTTTTCACCACCCTTTGATATGATTTTGATAAATTTAAGAACACACTAGTATTGTATGCATACTTTTACACCAGACATGTGTAATAAAAAAACTTAAATGTTCTTATCATTACTACGCCACATTTCAAGCATTGAATTCAGGATGCACATCCATGTATAATCACATTCACCACAATACATCGTACTTATAGGTTAGGACCATTGTATTATTTCCTTATCGTTGGTTCATTGATCGTCTTAGATCGAAAACTTCACCAATACCATAAACACTATAATATTTAATTTTTAGATACTTGTGATAAGATTATTAGCACCTTTCCAACTCAGTTTATTTACTACTTTTTAGCTTATTTGATTTGTGAGACTATAGCTATAACTTGGGCTAGTATAGGGTTACGGGACTCATACCCAGTCAACGAAAAGCTCTCAGTAAACCGCATAAAGGACATGCTTACGGACTATAACAACGTTACTTAATGTCTGAATTGTAGTGGGCAATGTCGAAACATAGACAAAATGTGACAGTAAAGCTAAATTTTCATATTTTAATTTTTTTCATAAATGTATTGATTTTAGGATTTAACCCACCCTCCATGTGTCACATCCTTGATTTATCCATGTTTATCGGTGAGTTCACCTGTTGCACTAGATGCTTCAACGATTTTAAGACGTTCGTATTCCATAAATTGAAAAATTAATATTTATTTCGTGGACCTCGATTTTCTATACATTGGTTTTGGGAATTAAAAAAAATGTATTTAGCTCTCACAACATACAAATATAAAAAAGTTTCTAATTAACATTAAACTAGAAGATTAACGGTAAGATGAATAAAAAGACATTTTGTACACGACATCAAGATAGATGTGCTTGGAACAAAATCCATTGCATTGGAGAATGATCGGTGCTCAAGTGACGTGTACCACCTCCATTCTCAACTCATAGCCATTAACACTTTATGATAAAACATGTATTATCCATACTCCATACTAATAGTGGTGGACTCGTGTTTACATATACCAAACGTCCAAAAAATTTATCACTATGTATTCAATTATTCAATTATAAATATAGATTCCTTTCATCAATCATTTTACATATATACGTGTGATAATTCAGGACCATACAAAATCAATATTATATAAGAATTAAATACGTTTTACGTCCCTGAGGTTTCATAAAAATTACCATTTGAATCCAAAACTCTATCCAAAGGTTTTATAAAAATTGTCATTTGAATCCATTTGACTATACTTAACTAACACGTTAACTTTTCCATTAACTTTTCAACATGAGAGTTATTTTAATCAAAATAATTACAAAATAAAGAACTAACTCACGTGAGGATTTTTATGTGTTCGGCCTCTTTTGATAATTGTAGTTAAGATTTGACTCTATGATAGTCTTTTGTTGTTTTTGTCTTGTTAATATATTTTGGTTTAGTATTCATGTTACTTTTGTCCGTTTTATTAAACATAGATTTCTTGGTTTAAAATTTAATTATAGTTACGATAATTGATATTTTATTATTATTATGGTTACGATTATTAATTGTTCTTATACATTTATGATATGATAATCTGTCTTTTATGGTTATGATTCAAATAATTTGTGTTATATGACTTGTTTGTTTATTTATATATATTTTTGTTATATGTTTTATAAAGTTTAAAATAAGTCATTTTAAGTTAGTTATGCTTATATTTTATTTTATCTAATACAGAGGTGTTGATGAAATGAAAGAAATCCCGACCAATCCTGGTAAACTAAAATTACAATGGTGATTACTAAAATAGACTAAGTGTCTAAAACTTCTCACGTATGATTGATTTTTTATTTTGTAATTGTTTTGACTAAAATACATTTAATATAAGAAACTTACCAGAAAAACTTAATGATGTTAATGAGGAGTATTTAAGTGGATTCATATGACAATTTTTGTGAAACTTTTGGATGCAAATAACAAAATTTAAACTTTTGTATTCAAATGACAATTTATATAAAACTTTAAAATGCTTTTAACTCATTATATAAATATGATAGTGAAAAATGAAATAAAAAAGTTATTTGATGCTATGTAAGTGTAATCTAATTAAAATTATATGTTTTCAAAAGAAACATCTTGATGAAAAAATGTTAGCTTATTCTATATTCAACTGATTGAGAGTTTAAATCATGTAATATACATGTATAGAAAATTAATTAGTAGGAGTAAATTTGGAGTTGGTAAATAATTATATTTATTGCTAATAAAGTGTTAAAGATCTTTTTATTAAATTATAAGGAATATAACTTGTTAGATTAAGTTCAAGCCGCCAATATTAAGTGATAATAATAATAGTAGAAAAGTAAATATGATTCTGATTAATTTTATAGCATGCTTATACCCATTTGAAATCGGATACTCCACCAACTAAAGTTCAATTTTCTTTTTATAATATAGTTTGTTCATGTCACGTTTAGTTATCCCATTTGCCATTGGATATTTACAAGATAACGTGGTTGTCCCACAATTTTTGCCCCACGAAAGGCAAGTATCGATACACAAAGACTTACGTATGTGACTCGTTATATATGTTAATATATTTTTTTGTTCTTTTTAGTTTCGTGCTTGTCGGTTTTGTATATAAACAATAAAGTTAAAGCTCATGTACTATATGCATGGAATAAATAAAATATATAAAAACCATTAGTTTTATGAATATTTTATTTCTAGATATTATTAATCATTGGTAAAATAAAAATATAATGAATATTTAAAAGTTATAACAAATAATAAAATTAAAATTATTACTCTATATGTAAAGATAAAATATGTCTAAAATCATATAATTTAGTATGTATTAATAATTTATTACAATAAGAA
>BJCM01151907.1:0-21612 GCA_018326385.1 Flaveria bidentis
TTCGGTTGAAAACGATATTAATTAGACTCGTTATTTTAATGACAAAAATGTAATTAATGGTTTTTGAAACTTTGAAAATGGTTCTATTTATAATAATAATATATATAAACGGTGCGTTTTATGGTGATGATAGTAATATGGACAAGGTTTTGAATAATAGTTATGTAATGATAAGGCAAAAGCGTATTCACATCGGTAATTCATAAAGGTGAGGAATGACAGGTTAACGAAAAGATGACGGAAATACGTCAATAGACGGACCTTTGGTGACAGAGTTAGCAGCTGCTAACGTGTTTTCATCTGAGAATGTAGATCTATTTATCTGGTCTTGTTCTGCATTATTTGCATGATTTGTAGTGCCATGGTCAATAGCACTTGGAGTTTGAATTCTTGGAGGATCAACAGATAATGACACTTTATTTATGTTTGGAGGAACAAAAGGATAGCATGTATTTGCAAACTCTGTAGTATTCAAATAAGCAGAGTTAAATGATTCTGTGAGTGCATATATATCAAACAACGATGATGATCCTTTAATAGATTTGAGAAATTAGGATTCATCAAATGACACGTTAGGTGTTTCTTACATAATGTTTTGTTATGGAATGTAAACCTTATATGATTTAGATGTTGAAGAATATTCAACAAAGAAACCATCATAGGCTTTCTCAGAAAACTTTCCTAATTATTCTTCTATTTTTAAAACAGACACATGACACCCAAAAGCTCTAAGATATCCTATGTAAGGTTTTCTTTTAAATTAAAGCTAATATGGTGTTTTGTTATGTTCTTTCATAATTAATGTCCTGTTTTGAAAATTTAATTTTGTGTTCACTAATTCAGCCCACAAATCTGATTGGCAATTGTGAATCAGCCAACATTATTCTTCTTGCTTCAATGAGAGTTCTGTTTCTTCTTTCAGCCACTCCATTTTGTTGTGGAGTTCTTGGTGCATTGAATTGCTTTCAATGTCTTTAATCCGGAAAAAAGAATCTAAAACAGTATTAACAAATTTATACCCGTTATCACTCCTGAAAATTTTAACTTTTAAATAAAATTGATTTTGAATCTTAGTGACAAACTCCATTAATGTTTCTGATGTTTCACTCTTTTGTTTTAAGAAAAAGACCCATGTAAATCTAGTGAAATCATTCACAACCACCAAGCAATATTGCTTTTTGCCAATGCTCATCACATTGGTTGGACCAAAAAGATCCATGTGAAGCAACTTGAGTCACTGAGTTTGTGTTTATTATTTTGAATTTATATGACACTCTATGTTGTTTTCCTTTATAACATGAAGAACAATGATATGAACAATAAAATTCTTTCTTTCGCAGTCCAATGACTAAGTCATTTTCCACAAATTTATTCATATTCTTCATATTGTAATGAACAAGCCTTCTATGCCATAACTGAGATTCATCTTTTCATGACTTAGACAACAGACATGATTCATTGCTTGTGAGTGCAGTATTGTTCATATCCAAAACATAAGTGTTTCCTTTTCTTGATGCTTTAAGAAGGATCCAGTCTTCTGGAATTTAAAAACCTGGCTTAAGAATGTAACTATAGTGTTATCAAACAATGTGGCATAATTTTGATCACAGATTTGAGACACTTTTAGTAAATTATATTGTAAATTTTCACAATAGTTTACTTTCTGAAATTTGAGCACACCATTAATTACCATTCCTTCACCAAGAATTTTACCTCTCTTCTTATCCCCACCAAATGCCATATAGGAGGCCTTTTTATGTTTGAAATCATGGAGTAGAGAATAGTTTCCTGTCATATGCCTAGAACAACCATCGTCAACATACCACTTGCTGTCAGCCCTCGATGCTTGTTCCTACACACATAAAGAAATCAATTAGAATGAGGACCCTAGCCTTCATGATCTTGGGTTTGCTACTAGTGTCTAAAATTGTTACTCCCTCATGAATGAGAGTTGATGTTTCTGTTTTAATTTTAGACTCAATCAATTCAGTATATGTTAATTGTGGTGAGGATGATTCTGTTGAGCTTTGTACTTGTTTCTTAATCCCTCTTTCATTCATTGTTTCTTTGTTTGTTTGCTAGTTTGAGTTTGATGATGAATCTTGATCGTGAAAAGTTTCATTATCCTTTGATTTTGATTGTGTTATGTGAGTACCACTTTCAAAATGATCAAAGAATGTATCATCAACATTTGCTTTCTTATCTGTCAAATCCATCTTTTTGTGAGGTGTTTTGAGTTGCTAGTATGGTTTTTCTTTTTTCTTCAAAGGTTTACCATCACCAGATAGTTTCTTCTGTGTTCTGAGTAGCTTTTGTTTTTGTTGCTTCTTTGGTTTTGAATCTTCTTGAGTATCACTAGATTTAGAGTCTGATTCAGTCTTCTTAGATTGTTGCCATTTTGTGCTTTTTGTTTTGTTCATTTTGTTAAAATAGCATTCCTGAGTGGAATTATTATTTTTCTTACAAATTGCATAATGTTTGTTGAAATAACAATCAGAATTCATGTGATTGTTCATATTGCAAATGGAGCAATAACTGCTGAAGTAACAATATTCAGTGTTGTGATTTTTCATATCACACCATTTGCAATACTTATCCTCAGACTCATCTTCAGATTCAATCACCTTCTTCTTCTTTTGTTGTCTTTGAGCCTTTAAATCTTTTTCAAACTTTGCAGTTGATGGATCTTTCCCTTTCCCTAACTTGATGTCAAGGGGTTCTTGTTTGGTAGAAAATGACTTCTATTACTTAGGATTCACAATCTTTTGTTGATTAGCTTCCTTGATGATTGTTGCATTTTGCTTTCGTTGATCTTCCACTAATTCAACAGATTTCTTTTTCCAGATATCTACTACGGAAGTATAATGTTTAGCATTTTTCTTCTTCTTCCGGAGATCTTCGACGGATGATTGATCAACATTTTTCTTCTTTCCTTCTGCTAATTTTTTTTATTTCTTCCGTAGATGTGAACTTCACTCCATCTTTAGTTGATGATTTTTTCCGTTTGTTAAGTTCATGAAGCCCTTCACTTAGCTGAGCTATTCTCTTGCAGATAGTCTTCAACATGTTTCTTTGCTTCGGAGGATAAGGCAGCTTGGTTTCTTCAAGGACTTTCGGAATGATTGGTTCAAATGAGACATTCTTACCAATATTTAATGCATCCGCACACTTTTCATCATATTCAACAGAATCATCCAAGTCATCACATTCATCATAGTCAAATTCTGAGTTATTTTGTTTGACTTGTTGTGATTCAGAAGACTCAATTTCACTCACCTCAGAATCATTTTCATTTACCAGTTGATTAGATTTAATTTTAAAATTGGTGCTTGGCACAATATGATTTGACAAACTATTTGTCATAGTTTCAGGTAAAGTTGTATAATTATCATTCAAAGGGGGTGCAACAACATTGTATCCCAAACCATACATGTTCTTTGATTCAATATGAGAATTTAATAATTTCTCATATTGCTGAGATGATAGTTGAAACTTCTAAAGTTTCACTTTAGTTGATGCATGATGAGTCATATATTTTTTTATGGAGGTGGTCAGATGCTCAACTTGGGGTTTTAAACTAAAATTTTTAGACACAAGTTTATCTATATCTTTTTGTAAAGAGTTAATTTTGATTTGATATATTATATGCTCTCTTACATGAGATTCTTTAAAATCATTGTTTCCTTTACTTTGTTAGCCAGTTGTTGAGCATGGACTCTATATCTTTCAACTCCCTCAACATATATTGATGAACATAATCTATCTCTTACCTCTCTGGCCATAGGTGGCACTTTATTCTCCATGTTGGCCATTAAAGCTTGATTCTCTTCCAATACCTCTTTCTCATACATGCTTTAGTCACAAGTTCCATCTTCTAGAATTATCAATCCAGTTTCTTTTGATCTACTATTCCCTTCTGATACGTTTGTGGCTGGTGGGGATGAGTTAATTAGCTGAGGTTGTCTGAAAGATCATTGAGATGCTATTGGTTGATAAGATTGATGTTGATGAGACTGATGTTGCTGATTTTGTCTCATGTTAGGAGTTGATTGTTGATTACACTCTCTTGAAAAGTGTCCATAGAGATTGCATTTGAAACATCTCACTTTTGACTTATCAACACCAATTTTGATTTTTTTACTTGCTACAACCAAGTTTTTGTTTCTTCTTAGGTACTGCTTGGCTCTATATGTAATCATTGCCATTTGCCATTGAAGATCCATTTCCTCTACTACATATGGATGAATTACTTCCAAATTTTGTTTGCAGATGTTGACAGTTGTTAAAGTGCTGCCTAAATAAGCTTGAAAGCTTGAGTTGAAACCTGCAAAAGCTTCTTTTTGTTCTTTAGAGTCCAGAACCACAGTGATAGGCTCTGATTGATTGTTGTTTGGTGAATACTTTGCTGGTGATGTAGATGCATCTTTTCTTTTATCATGTCTCCCCTTTTCTTTTCCTGATTTACCTTGAGAGAATGTTTTTGAAGGCTTTTAGGCATAAAATCTAACTTCTTCCTCATTTTCACTCAAAGTACAAGAGTTGTCATCATCATTATTAGAAATAAAGGCACTTCCAGCAATTTTAGTTTCTTTAAAATGATAAGGAGTGACATGTGTTCTCAAACTCTTGTTTCTTGATTTTTCATCAATTTTAAGGGCTTCAACTTTAGCCACCAATGTATCTAAACCAATGGATTTGAGATCAAGGGTGTTCTTGAACATGGACATAGTTTGCTTCCAACTTTTAGCATAGTATGGAGCATCTTTTTGTTTAACTCCTCATTGGTATACTTTAACTCCGAGATATTCATCTCAGTTACCAATTTCATAAATCTGTGGAGTTGTTGAGGGATGGATTCACCCTCAATATGATAAAATGTTTCATATTAGGAGTAAAAGTATCCTTTATTATGCTTCTAATTTCATCACTCCCTTCATAGAGAGTATGAAGTATCTTCCACAAGGAATTTGCTGTTTTGTAGTTTTCACACATGATTAGTATTTCTTTAGGTAAAGCCATACTAAGCAAATTGTATGCTCTAGTATCAACTTTAACCCTTTTGACATCCTTAGGTGATAGATGTATTGTAATTATGGGTTGATTATTGTCATTATAGTCCGCTCAAGAGCTGGTGGAATATAAGGACCTTCGATTATTGATACCCATAAGTCAAAATCTGTGTAATTCACATGATTTCTGAATTTGATTTTCCATGATTTGAAATCCGCTTTACTTTCCAACTTTGGAGGTTCATATGATGATCCACCGTTTACTCATTCTAGTCAAAGGATTAATATTCAACTAAAACATAATTCTTTTTGTGTATAAACTAATTAATGACACGTACTTAGTTATTAAATAAAGAAGTACTTGACATCACAAGTCAGTCAATCCTCTTAATGACTATTAATATCAAATCAAGGACTTTTGTTAATGACATTTGAAAAACTGTTAATATGAATATAGATCAATATTATCTGAGCAATGTAACAGTACTCTCTGAAAGATGAATCATAAGTTGGTTCTTTTAAATTGATTTAAACCAAAATAATTTTACTCAAAATCAATAGATCCGATCATAAAACTGATAGATCTAGTGAGACAAACAATCATATAAACAATTCTAACATTGATAGATCAATCGATCTAAATCAATGATCACTTGGCTCTGATACCACCTGTGAATCCAAGAATCACAATCATGAATTATCAGCATTAGATTGAGATCGAATTAATAATTACGGAATTATCACCTAATCATTGTTTAATTAAAGAAATAATAAATATCAAACACAATAAATATTAATAATGAAGAACATAATGATTTCAATGCAATAAATAAATGAACAAGATTTGATTCAAAATTATTTTATTAAAAGTAATTAATGAGTACAAATGATCAAATAATGATTGCTAATGATGATGTTTGCTATGATCGTCTTGATGATTTTGGTGTAATTGATATGGCGGCTGCTAGGGTTTTATGTTTGATTGATCGTGTTGATCGATGTGATGTTAGGTATTCAGCCATCCGTTATGTGTTAACCTAGGACTATTATTTATAGACTCAGGGTTTCTGTTAAGGAAACAACGGATCTCTTGGAGTCAGTGGTTGACTTGTTAACTTCAATTACTTGAAGTATATACTAGTGTTGGTCTTCCGCAGGAACTTTGCCTTCCGTAGGGGTTTTGGCTTCCATAGGAGCCTTCACTTGGTAGATGTCACTGAAGCAAGTTGTTCATCCGTGGATATTTGGTCTTACAGTAGACTTCATCTGCATAGGAGTGTTCTTCTGTAGACGATCCTCGAATGTGTAGATGTTTCTTACACTTAGTCAATTTCATGAAGTTGACTAAGCATGATGTTAAACCTACATTCATATATAAATAAACACAATTATAGGTTAACCTACATAATGTATACATTAAAATAATGAATTACAAGAGTTTATTACAATCATTGATTAAAGTGCTAAGCCTATACAAAAAGATCTAGACCTATTGTTCCTAGATCTAGACCTATTGTTCTTAGATCTAACATGTGTATCAATAGAGTCATCATCCCTGAGGGTAACACTACATGAGTCATTATCTATTTCTAACTCAAAATGGATGATGGAATTCTTCTAGCGCCACAATTATATGCAATTTAATTTAAACACTTTGGTATTACTTAAAGTGAAATAGTTTTGGTGTTGCTATTTCTCCTAATGTTAGAACCCACATGAATCATGATTCAAAAAAAATTCATGTAATCAATCCTAGGAAACTTTTCTATTAGCTGGGCCTACTTACATATCCCTAAGCAGATGTGCTTATTCATTTAATCAACTCTTACATATACTATTTGAAGACAAATCCTGAATTTACCTATCATATTCCATTAAATTATTTGTAAACTTCAATTTCAGGGGACATTATCTTATTAAATTTTTTGGATTATTAATTATTTTTCTTTTTTTTGTATTTTTTGAGTATCTAGGACTCAAAGATTCAATATATAGACCTAGACTATTGTCTTCATCCTCTCACATAAAATCTAAAATCTGCATTGTCCTTTGTAACATCCTTAATTTTTTATTTTTAACCTACTCGATTAAATATTTTAATGAATATGGTATTTCCATATATAAACATGATTAAATTTAAGAACCTATTTGTGAAAACTATCTTATATTCCATACATTATGATTCATTGTTATTGGATCAAGTAAGGCTGGTGCAACCAAAACAAACAGTTAGAATATTTTTGGTATAACAAAGAAGGAAATTTCAAAGGCCAAAGCTGAACTTCAGAAGCTCAAGGCGAAAAGAGCTTCCGAAGAGGAACTCTATCATCCGAAGACAAGGTCTTCCTTCTTCCGAAGTTCAACACTTATAAGATTCCAAGACAATGACTTCCGAAGTGTGAAGACCATCACCAGCCTCAAAAGAAGTTGACTCTTCCGAAGTATAAGTGGCTTCGGAAGAACTTGTTCTTTCGAAGCCAGTTAACCTTCAGAAGAACGTGCTATGAACCATTGGACATAAGTATGTTCCGTTTGACAAGCTGCTGCAACCTCTGAGATACCGCATGGCGTTTCCCACACCTATGAAGTAGACCATACTTTATTCCACTATTCATTCCTTATTAGTAGTACAGTTACCAACTTTAGTTGGTGACAAAAGGTAAGTCATGGACATGTCATGAATACCAAATCTTAGATAGTATTTTATCTAAGATACCTTACCTTTAGCAATGTAGTATTTTCTTTAGTCGTAAGTTTCTAGTTGACATCAAAGTATAACCGGCTGTAGATAGTAGTATATATAGTTTCTCATTGTAACTCTATTAACATGATTGTAAGAGTCTTGTAATACTTTGAGTTGAGAAGTAATATATACAAGTATCTTAAAAATCTATCTTCTTGTGCTTGTTTACTTAGTATATTATTACCAACTCTTAAGGGATTCTGCATTATCAAACTGAGTGTGACGTAATGAGTTTGAGAGATAATATTTGTGTTGAGTGACAAAAATCGATTCTATAATTCATATTAGAGCTTCTTAGTCTCTTTATTATGAGATCTTACTATCTAAATCAACCTTGTTCTTCACTCATACACTCAACACACTCAAAATGGCGCTCAATCAAAAATCATCTGAAGGTGAAATGGGGATGATGTCTAAAGCATCCATCATCATCCCTAAGAACTTCAGATCTTGGAGCAGAGGTATTGAAGGCTTCATTAGGTATCAAGACAGCATGATTTGGAAGTCTATCACCAATAGTACTTACAAGCCAAAGGTGACAGCACCAGCTAGAAATGGTGCTATTATAGAGAAGGATGTTGAAGACTATTTTGATAATGACCACAAGCGACTAGAGATTGACAGAAAAGCAATGAATGTTCTTATGACTACCATACCCAACTCCATCATGGTGGTATTTGAGCATTGCCAGTCAGGCAAAGAACTTTTTGATGCTTTGTCTCAGATGTACGCTAGCTCCAATGGCTCCAAGAAAGATACCCTGAAGCAACAATTTAAAAACTTCACTTATATTGCTGGAGAGACCCTCAGCCAATAATACTTCTGGTACGTGATCTTATTTCATCACTTTAGACTATGGGAGTGACTCTTGAGATGAAAGATATCTTATGGAAGTTCATAAGTGCACTTCCAAAGGAGTAGACTTTCTATTGTGTCTCTATCAAGAGGACAAAGAACTTAAACTCTCTCACTATGACTGAACGATATGGAATCCTTGATGGATACCATATAGAGATGGAAAACAAGAGAGACCACCAGATGAGCAGGCCCTCAAGCCTTCCTACTAGAAATGCGTTAATGGTTGTTGAAGGCTCAAGTCCCCCAACCTCAGAAGTATCTGACTTACTCACAACAGCCATCATGTTTTTCTGGGCCATATATCAGATGTCTTGAGACTCCAAGGTCACAGGCTTAGTCAGGTCCCTTCAGGACAGTTGTGCCTTTGTCTCAAGAAATGGGCATTCTAGTGACTTTCAATTATGTTTTGATAATCTAGAATGATTCAACCCAGATGATGTTGAATACATGGACATTGTCCAAAAGATGGCTCTATTAACTTACCGAGCAAAGAAATCTTTAAGAGAACTAGAAGGCAATTTCCCAAAAACCCAACTAACAGCAAATTCAGGTTGGACAAGTCCAAGGCCAAGTGTTACAACTGTAACAACTAGACCACTTTTCCAGGAAATGCAAGGCTCCCAAATCTAATCCGAGAACCACTCAAGACTCCACACACATCCTATCACACCCAAAGCCAATGGAAAGTCAACATGACAACACACAACTACTATTGCTCAAGAGGTTGGTTGGAGCTTCATGGTGTAGGATGTGACTCCTACTCAAGCGTTGATGACTGAAACTAATGATAGCAAGGTATTTTAATACCTCTGTACACTAGCTTGCATGGCTAAAGTTAAATTGCATCAGGACGACAACATGGAAATTAAATTTGATATTAAGTCTTTGAATATCCTTAAAAGTGATTTTAAAAGGACTAAATCTAATTATAAAATGAAAATTAAAGAGTTAGAGAAAATCATGTCCTTTTTAAAACATGAACATAATAACTATAGGACTCAAATCAAAGATTTAATCTCTAAATTGAGTGAGGCTCAAGCCCAACTAGTCACAGCTGAGGCACATTTCACTAAGCATGCTATCTCCGAGCAAAACTTCCAAGCCATTATTGCATCATCCTCCCACAAAAAAATTGTTATAAAAACAAAGGTGAGTTGGGAACCAATGAAATTGCTCCATCACATTCTTATGAGTCGATCAGACAACCAAGATGTGGGACTAAAGAGCAAGAGGTTCCAATTATTGACCCACCATCTTATGAGTTGAAGAGTGATGAAACTATGGAGACCATCACAGAGAAGGATCAGATAATACAACCTATTTACACCGGTGATGATCAACCCCTAACCATCAAGGGCAGAAGAAACATGGCTAAGGCAGCTAGAAAAACCACAAAGAAAGTAGCTGAGTCCAAGTTGAAGATAGATCCAAAGCAAAATGGTGTGTTCATTTCAACCGGGTTCCAGGTGGTTGGCAACTCTCATCTAGGAAAAAAGTGTAGCATCAACACTCCAGTCCTGCTAAAGGATCAGAAGTTGATGGGGAAGACTATTGATTAAGACAAGAAAAGCAAAAAACAATAGTCTTCACACCCATAAAGGTTAACATTGCATGCATAATGTGTGATTTGAAAAACCATATGGCTAAAGATTGTTACTGCAATCGTGCAAGCACAATGTTAAGAAAGAAGGAGTCAAGGAGGGTTTCACATTTGGACCCTATCACATGGTCCAAGTGATGAGGAAAGGAAAGCTTGTTTCCAAAGCAAAGTTGCTTTTAAAAGAAACTCATTCTTCCAAAGGGAAAATAGCTTCGGAAGATAAGCCGAAGAAAAATCAAAATAAAAAAAGAGTTCCTTCGAAACCTTCCGAAAAGAAGACTGCTTCGGAAGAAAAGGTATGGAAAGCTTCTTCCAAAAAGAAAGAAGCCTCGGAAGCATGCCACACTACCCAAGCTTCATCAAGCTCATCTACATTGATTAGCCAAGGGATGGATTGGAAGATCAAACAAAATACTATAGCCCAAACCTCTTCTTCACAAACATCCATAGAACCCCATGCATACACTCATTATTGGAAAATCCCAAGACCAACAAGGCTTGGGTTTCTAATAACAACTAACTTTTTCACCTTATGTACAGGGACATCCACCTTTGAGATACTTCATGGCGCTTTCCCACGCCTATGAAGTTGACCATACTTTATTCCACTATTCATTCTTTATTAGTTAGTACACTTACCAACTTTAGTTGGTGACAAAAGGTAAGTCATGGACATGTCATGATTACTAAATCTTAGATAGTATTTTATTTAAGATACCTTACCTTTAGCAAAGTAGTATTTGCTTTAGTCGTAAGTTTCCATCTTGTATCAAAGTATAACTGACGGTAGATAGTAGTATATATAGTTTCTCATTGTAACTCTATTAACATGCTTGTAAGAGTCTTATAATACTTTGAGATGAGAAGTACTATATTCAAGTATCTTTAAAACCTATCTTCTTGTGTTTGTTTACTTAGTATATTGTTCTCAACTCTTAAGGGATACTGCATCATCAAACCAAGTGTGACTTAATGAGTTTGAGAGGTAATATTTGTGTTGAGTGACAAAACTTGATTCGGCAAATTGTGTTACTATTACATGCTAATGTGATTCTATAAGAACATGTTTGTAAATATTCATCTTGATAGAAATAATAAGTGGGAATTTTCCTAGGATTAGTCAAACTCTAAGATAATACTAAATTACTACATAAATGAAACACATATAACTATAAGGATGAAATTTTACATATGTGTAACTTACAGTTATATATATAATTTTTATTCAAAGGAAAAATATTTAATTAATTAAACTAAGTCTAATACTTATCTATACATACGTACGTACATACATACATCAGGGTCATATCCATGATTTGAACAATGGAGCTAAGTCTAATACATACATACGTCAGTCATGCTGTAGGGATCAGGATATAATAAATGAGGAGTGGAGGTCTGCTTTGGCTTGGAGGATGATTTGAACAATGGAGCTTTGGGAGAAAGAGTCTTTTCATACTCAGTCTCATAAGTGGGATCCAACAGCTTGTTTAATTTTTCTTCCTCTGCCTTCATTCCCTTATAAGTCATCCCAAATACCTCATCAGGGTCATATCCATGATTGATTAAAAAACATTGCTTTCACCATCAGGTCATCAGTTTGGGCCTTTTTAACCATCTCTTGTACTAATTTCTCCTCCTTCATAAGGTTTTCAAGAGCTATTGGTTCATCAACCGCATATCCACCCTCAATTTCTCCTTCTTCTAGGTTTACAAATTCAGTCTTCTTTTTCAATTGAGCTTCAGCCTTTTCATGCTCTTCTAGAAATTCAACAATGGCTGCAAGGCTTCTAGGGTCATCCTTTTGCCTTTTCTGACTTGGTTCTTCTTCCATCATTGGTCTTTTCCCTTTAGCCTTCTTTGATAAGTACTTCCTCCTCCTGGTATACGTTGCATTCTTGGACCAAAGCAGGTTTCAGGCTTTTCAGTTTCTTGAGGCACTTTTTCATCCTTTGATTGTTCTGTTTCATAAATATCAGCAGCTGATTCTTCTCTCTCTTGTTGTTCTTCACATAATCTTTTGATAAGTTCTTTTTGTTCACCAGTTAGTGATACAGCAGACACTATTTGCATACTCAATTCCTTCTCAATGGGAACAGGAGATTGAGGAATCACTACAATGGGTTCAACAACTGGCTTCTGATCAACTATAAAATCCCAAAATTCTCATCTATTATGAACTCTTATGTAGTGAAGCTATCAAGAGCATTAATCATGTCATTGAATTCTGCCTCTTCAGTGTGAATTTTAGCTGGTTTCTCAGTATAAATCACCATCTCCATGCTTGATTCATCTTGTTTTGATTCACTTGTTTCTTCTACCTTTTCAGCCTCAGAGAATCTCATCTTTTTAGCAGGAGGTGAGTCATCACTACTCTCTCCTGATGAGCTTTCAATAATACCTTCTTTATCACTCTCTCCTTTTCTTTTCTCCTCTCTTTTCTCAACCATATCATCTTTCCCCATTTCAGCTTCAGCTTCTCTTTTGATTATAACAAGAAGTTCCAGCTCAGATACTCTCTTGTTTAGACTTTCTATCTGGTTCTGAAAGTCTATGATAATGTCAGCTTGCTCTTCAATCAATCCTTCTTTTTCTTCCATTGCAATGGTCTGGATGGCTAAAGTGTCAACATGACCACTTATTTCATCCCTTGATTGTTTGAGAGCAGGATTTAATCTTTCTATCTCCTTTTCTTTCTCTTTCCTTAAAACTTCATATTTTTCTTTTAGATCTTTTATCTCCTTATCCTTTTCATCCAACTCCAACAGTCTATCTAGAATGATACTAGATTTTCTGTTCAATATTTTTTCCATCTTTGCAACTTTCTTCATCAGCTCAGAAATCATTTCATCCTTCTCATCAGGTCTATTCACTTCTGATTCAGCAACACTTTTAGAAGGAACAACCTCAGAAATAGCTTGCCTAATAGACATTTGCCTATGATGATCCTCATCATCAATGATGATTTAGATTCCTCTGAAGAGCTGGCAGAGTCACCATACTCAACAGGCTCAATAGAAGCAGGTGATGAGTGAACAAGAGATTTAGGTGAGTGATGGATTGGTGAGATATGCGGTGATTGTATGGGTGATGTATGTGGAGAGATGATGGGTTTTAATGGTGGTGATGGGATTGGTAGTCTTTGAGGTGGTGGTATATATGAGGGCATGAAAGGTGAGGCTATATTAGTTTTATAAACAAATGGCCCAATATGAAGATCATCCCTACATCAACCTAGGGTGACACTGTCCTATGTCCTTCATCACTTTCCTCATCAGTAGTTTGCTGATCATAAGTACCTAGTTCTTCATCTTGATTTGGCTCATCAGTAGGAGCCTCTTGTTCTTTAACATTTTCTTCTGGATTAATCTATTGAAGCATCTAGGGCAACAAAGTAGAATGGGTTCCACTATAAAAGTTCTTGGGATCTCTCTTTTTGATGTACTTGTAAGACTTAGCATCATAATGAGGGATATCCATCACAGGATCTTCAGGTACAATATCAGGAAATGCTTCATTAATGAAACATTGTAAGAACCTTGGATACATTAGAAACATGTGTATTCTCCCTTTCTGAATGTTTGAGACTAGACCATTGAACACATAGGCAGACATGTTAAATGGCCTATTAATGCATAAAGCACATATGGCAGATGATGTGATTACAGGTTTATCATTTCATCCTGTCTTCCTCTTCGACAGACAATGTTGGTAGAGATGAATCAGGAACCTCGTAAGTCAACTAGGTCTTTCACAATCTGCTTGCCTTCATATCCTCCCTAATAACCAATGTTGGCAAAGAAAGTAGTGATTTCATCATCTTCAAGCTCTAGAGGGGTGTTGGCATCATCACCAAACTATAAACACTATCTCACAGTTTGTTTAGTGATAGTTAGAGTATGATCATCATTGATCCTTCCAGAACAAGTTCTCTCACCATCTATCTCTATCACTACAGCAGTGCTCTAGAAAGACCTTATGAATCTCTCATAAATGACAGGTCTAACTATGATTGCATGAGCCTCTCTAGTAGTAGAAATGAATCAGATCATGTCTCTAAGATCTTGCCTCAGGTACATCAGTGTCGAGATAACCACTGACATTGTGGAGCTTTCTCTAGATGAGATTTGCCATGTAGCCCGCCTTAGAGGCATATGAGTTAGATTGTTGAAAATACTTATCAGATTGTAAAGCATACGTCAAGCAAGTTTCATAAGTTTGACTTTTGATGGTCAAAATTGACTGTTTGGAGGTAGTGTTCCACAAGAATCATTCCAAAGCTTGATGTTATCATGAATAATCACTATTATTTTGTTTATCATGTTTGGAGAGATCATATTTGTTTGTTTATCCTCGTTTCAACTCTTAGATTCAAGATTTGATTTCAGCATTTTCATATTTTGTTATGCTTTATTCATACGATGAACATGATTTTGAAGTTCTCTTGTTGATTGTTATTCTTCTTAGTTAACATGTTCATTGTAGTAAAAATGATTATCATTCCTTAAATCAAGTCTAATTTTGAGTTTCCTTTATTGGCCTTGGGTTCTATGTTCATTATTAGTTCAAAAGTCTTACATTTTAGGTCACAAAATTTAAAGATTTTCACCTTTTGTTTGATACTAATGTTGTAGAGAATCGAAACTGAGGACTGATTAGATGAAATGAATCATAGAACATAGGTTTGTTAATGGTGATGATGATTGATGAAGAACAGTGAGTTTCACTCGTCACACTTTAAAGTCTCTCAAATTTGAAAAGTATTAATTGACCTTTTGAAATTGCTTTAAATAGTCAACTAATGGCTTTTGCAAATTGTTACAAGTTTCAGAACAAATACGGTAAAGATTTTAACTTCACTGTAGCAAATGCGGAAAAGTTTTGGTCATCCGCATTTGTGTACTGTTACAAATGCTGAAGTGGAAAACTTAAGAGGATTTGTTTCACTGTAGCAAATGTGGTTGAATAAAGTTAACCAACATTTGTTTACTGTAGCAAATGTGGTTGAACAAAGTTTGTACGCATTTGTTCACCGTAACAAATGCGGTTGAACAAAGTTAGCAAAAATTTTGTTCACTGTTGCAAATGTGGCTGAACAAAGTTTGTTCGCATTTGTTCACTGTAACAAATGAGGCAGAGTAAAAATCCTTTATCCACATTTACTTCAATAAATACGTGTAAAGCCCCGTTCCCGGGACGCTTACAGCTGACCAATCATCGCACATAAAACAAATAATTACATTAACTTAAATACAACATTACAATGGAAACATTAAAAACAACATTTCATTTCATTATAATTGCTTTTGCTAAATAATACAACATTCATTACAAAACATCATTTGTTCGCATTACATTGCAAAAACATTATACAAGGGAATGCCAA
Organism: Flaveria bidentis; assembly: GCA_018326385.1. Classification (NCBI taxonomy): domain Eukaryota; kingdom Viridiplantae; phylum Streptophyta; class Magnoliopsida; order Asterales; family Asteraceae; genus Flaveria; species Flaveria bidentis. The sequence continues at coordinate 15,597 of BJCM01151907.1, forward strand.
CCAAAATGAGCCAAGTAGCTATCCCATGCCATCCTCAGCAACCATTACCTGCCAACTGAAAACACATAAAAGTCAGCATTACTGAGTAAGTTCTAATTTTAAAATAGAACATACATTACTTTCGTTTAAAACCATTCTTTACTTTCTTACGCGAACAGGCATCATACGTACACATAGATAATATCATTATTATCTTCATCATTCGTTCGTTAACTTTCGTTCATTCATCGTACGTCATTATCATTCACTTTCATACATAACTTTCTTACTTATCTTTCATATGTTCATTACTTTCGATGACATATACATTACCCCGAACATTGTGCATGAAGCTGGTTATTGGCCCTTAAGTCATTCATTAATGCATGCATTCTTTCATTTTGTTCCTTTTTTCATTATCTTCCACTTTACGTTACATAATACTTTTCATTTCGTTCACTAACATCCAATGTAAAGCCATGGAAAATAAACATACATAACAAGGAACATAAACATAATCATACAAATCATCACCATACAAGGCACCATCATGCATACATAACATTCATCATGCATACCATCATGCATAAGCATTAATCATACATTAAGTCATATCATACATCGCCTATCACATCATCTATGACTTAAAAAAGTCAACCTACATAGCCCCCGGGAACCTCCCAAGTCAAAGCCTACATTTCACTTTTCCCCCAAAAATCAGAAAATATTCTAAGTCTTTAGGCACATGGGCACTATTCAGGCGCATGGCCTTTCTAGGCGCATGGGGAACACTTAGGCGCATGGAAAACCTTCAGCCGCATGGGCACTATTGGGGAGCATGGGCAACACTTAGTCATTTCTAGCAATTCTAGGCGCATGGGCACTATCCAGGCCCATGTGTGCCTGGGCGCATGAACACTTAGTAAATTTCAGCCTATTTTCTAGGCGCATGGGAACACTTAGGCAGTTATTTTGGTTGGGCGCATGGGCCACTGTTTAGGCGCATGGGCAGTCTATAACACACTTAAACATCATAATTCAGTCCCCAATCATCACCTATCATGTTCTAAGCTTAAATCATACCTCCTAAGCCTTAGAAGCATAACCATAACATCATCGCACACATACATTGTCCAAAATCAAACCCTACACATAAAGCATATGGGTAGAAAACCCATTTTATAAATAGTTTCATACATGCCTTTCCAGCCCCAAAGCAGTTTAAAACAAGTAAAAAGGGGGTTCTAGAACTCACCTTAGCAGCCTTCGGTTATGACTTCTTCAAAACCCGTTTGCAAATTGAGTTCTACCACCTAGAAACCCACCAAAAACACACCCGAACACACATAAACACACATAAGCATATAACCAAGGCTAAGGCCATTTAAGAACATCATAAACGCATGAATTCTTACCTTGAATTTGACTTTATGCTCTTGTTCCTCTTCAAACCCAAGAGTTTTTAGCTCCTTGTTACTCTCTCTCTAAATCCGAATGTTGAGTGTGTGAAGAAAGGGTGATGGGAGGCCATCACCTTTATTCACCAACTTTTAAATTCCGTTGTCCTTTTGACACTTTTAACCCCTCTACTTTGGTTTTATTATTTCTTGCCTTTTTCTTTCACTTTTATTCTTTTTTCTTTCATAACTTTATAAAGAATAACCGGGTGTTACAATACGGCTGAACAATGAAGTTGTCCGTATTTCTTGATCATCATGATAGTGACATAAGAGATTAAGCACTTGTTTATTCATTTTTGATATAAATGAAGTGTTGATATCACCCACATTCAAGAATGCAGATGAGTAAAAACAAATGCAGCAGTGAAAATGTCTTCCATATTAACAAATGTGGTAGAACACTTTGTTCGCATAGGCTTTTAACACCAAACTTCTTATGTATACTTGTTTGACACAAATGCGGTAGAATAAAATCCTTATCCGTATTAGTTATAAATGACATAAATAGTTACCCGCATTGGTTATATGGATGGGTTACCTTCGCCTGCATTAACCAATGTACTTACCCGCTTTAAATTTTGAACTTAATCAAAACTTGATGTTTCTATTTTGTGTTTTTCCTGTTATGAAGAGGTTTCTTTGATTGAATTGTGTCTTATGAAGTTGTTGCTGTTGTTAGGGTTATCTATTCTTGCTTGGATTGACTTGTATATCAGAAGTGATACAAGTTTCCTATTGTTTGATTGATCTTGGACTTCTTATGCTTCTAAGAATTTGCAGAAGCTGAGATACTATGGTATAACTTCTGTACCAACATAGATAGACTTTTTTTGATTTGTCTAAAAGTTTTAAGAAAGTAATTTAAGATAGTAATTATCTATACAAACTAGTCAAAATTTTAAATTACTCCCCCTAAAGTTTATATCAACATCTAGATAGAAATTTAAAGATTTGAAACTTTTGAATATGAAATATTTCTGATTTCTTTTTTTCTCTGATTTAAGAATGAAGAGAAGTATACCTTTTGTTGGGATCATATCAATCTTACATTACACATGTGCATTCTTTTATGATAAAATGGACATGTTTATGAACTTATTGATTGAAGGTATGTTTGTCCTCTTAAACTTATACCTGGTTGATAATTTAATGCATGTGATATTTATCATGTTTTGGTTGATTCGATTATTTAACATGTACCTCACACACATAAGCATGGAATGATCAACCATCCTCATGTGATATATGGTAGAACTTTTTCACAACTTTCTTGACCATGTTACTTAAGTTATGAGATCTCATTTTCATTGATCCTTATTGGGATTCTTTTACTTTGATCCTTTTCATGATGATCCATATTGGGATTCTTTTCACTTCGCTTTGGAAGGTGATCCATGATTGGATTCTTTTGTTCATTTACATGGAATGTATTGTTATTGTAGATTCATCCAATTTGGATGTGTTCCACGTTGGGAATCTTTTGGATCTATTATGTGCTCGTTGCTTTAGGTCTTTGCTTAGCAAAATAGAGATGAAGCTTGATGCAGGTGACAGAGATTCATAAAGTGTCATTACCTGGTGTGTTTAGGTTACTACACACACATACACTTAGATAAGCCAATACATACTTGTACTCTAAGATGAGAGTTTCACCATTGAATAAGATTTTAATTCATCACAACTTCTCTTCCAAGTTGAGCCTACCAACATATCTGGTAAGTCATGACAGTCTTTCAACTTTTAAATGAAGCATAATGTATGATGTAATGACTGTAGTTATATCATTTCCCAAGTATATATCATTTTCTTCACCAAAATTGACTTCTTTTTGTGATTTTCTAACATTTATAAATTGTTTTCGATTATTTTGATTTTATTCAAGGTTAATCATGTCAACTGATTTAACTAGGTATTCAAACCTACTAGCTTCAAATGTCTTGGTGAATAAATCAGCTAAATGATATTCAATTGGAACTTGAATCAATTTGATTAACCCTTTTTCAGCATAATCTCTCAAAAAGTGATATCTGATTTCAATGTGTTTTGTTTTTGAGTGCGGAACTAGATTATTTGTAATAAAAACAACTGTTGTGTTGTCAATGTGAATTCAGGTATGCAAGAAGTTAAAACCATAATCAAGCATCTGATTTTGAATCCAGAGAACTTGTGAGCAACAAGCTTAAGTTGCAATATACTGAGCTTCTGCTGTTGAAACGGATACGTTTGTCTCTTCTTGCACTGCCAGGAGACCAGTCTGGGACCAAGAAATTGACAACCGCCAGAAGTGGACTTCTTATTGAAGTTGCATCCCCAATAATCACTTTCAATAAATGCATAGAGATTGAAGTATACTTCCTTTGGATACCATAAAGCAAGAGCTGACTTGCCCTTAAGATATCTGAATATCCTCTTGACAGGATTCATATGAGATTCCTTAGGATTAGCTTGATATCTGGCGCACACATAAACACCAAACATAATGTCAGGCCTACTGGCTGTTAGATACATAAATGAACCGATCATAGATCAATAGTGAGTTTGATCCATTAATTTGCCTTCTGGATCAAGTCCTATCTTCACTTTACTATCAACAGGTGTTCTAATAGTCTGACAGTCAACAAAGTGGAATTTCTTCAACATTGTTTCCACATATTTTGATTGATTGATGAAAATTCCATATGCTGTTTGTTGGACTTGCACTCCTAAAAAGAATGTGAGTTCCCCCATTGCAGTCATTTGAAATTTTGAATGCATAAGGTGTTCAAAGTTTTTACAGAGTTGCTTGTTTGTTAAGCCAAAAATGATATCATCCATATATATCTGGACCAGCAACATGTATCTTCTTCTTCTCTTTATGAAGAGAGTCTAGTCAATCTTTCCTCTTTCATATCCATGTTTTAGAAGGAAAGATGATGGAGTCACATACCACTTTCTTAGAGCTTGATCAAGACCATACAGGGCTTTGTCAAGCTTGTACACCCTGTGAGGGAAATCAGGATCTTCAAAGCCAGGTGGTTGACTCACATAGACTTCTTCAGCAATCTTTCCATACAAGAAAGCACATTTCACATCCATTTGATAAATAATAAACTTCATGGATGCTAAATATGAAAGAAAGATTCTTATTGCTTCTAATCTGACAACAGGTGCAAACACTTCATCATAATCAATTCCTTCTTCTTATGTATAACCCTGTGCCACTAGTCTTGCTTTATTTCTAATGATAATCCCTCTATCATCAATTTTGTTTCTGTACAGTCATCTGGTACCAATAGGGTATTGTCGTTCGGGAAGATCTACCAGTTTCCATACTTCTTGCTTCTTGAACTGCATTAATTCTTCCTGCATTGCTTCAATACATCTATTGTCTTCAAGAGCCTCTTTGATGTTTTTGGATACTGTTTGATAAAGAAAGCATAAGAATGAATAGATGTTTGCAATACTTGACTTGCTTCTTGTTACCCTTTCATTGAGTTCACCAATAATGCTTTCTACAAGATGATTCTTGTGTATTCTGGTGGTTGGAATTGAGTCACAACAATGGTTACATCAAGATTGGAGACATTCAGTTCATTATGATGAGAGGCACCTTCATCTTGTACTATTGTGGAGTTATGAAAATAATCAGAATCCATTTTAGTGACTACATCAGCATTAGCAGCACTTTGATTACTTCCATCATTTGAGATTCTTTCTATTTCAACTAAAGGTGTAGCTTGATATTAATGTCTGACTTCAGTTGATAGGTCTTCTGAAGGTGATAGGACCAAGCTTGGACCATCTTCAGTTGAAACACTTTGATCTTGAGATGATTGTCTGACATGATCAGCTTGTAGTGGGACATCTTCATTCAGTTGCTCAGTAGAGGTAGGAGGAATCAATGGAAAGTCATATCTTCTTTCTACACATGAAGAAGGTTCGCTAAATGTAGGTTTCCTTCATCAGACAAGTGACATTGATCAAAAGATTTTGTAAATGAGTCAATATCAAACAAGCAGTCGAGAACATTTGCTGATTTGGGAAATGAATGTTCAGTGAATTGAACATTTTTTGATTCATCAATAATGTTTAATCTAGGATTAAACACTCTGTAAGCCTTTAAAACAGAAGAATAACCTACAAAGAATCCTTCATTAGACTTAGATGAAAATTTTCCCAAATAGTCTCGAGTGTTTAATATTGAGACAGGACTACCAAATAACTTGAAAAATCCAATTAATGGTTTTCTATGGAACAATAGTTCATATGGAGTTATGTTGCTTTCTTTTATAATCAAAGTTCGATTTTGCACAAAGCACGATGTGTTAACTGCCTCTACCCAGAAGGTAATTGGCAGTTTAGCATCGGCTAACATGTTCTTCTGCTTCAATTAGTGTTCTATTTCTCCTTTTAGCTACCCTATTTTTTTGAGGAGTTCTAGCTGCACTGAATTGATGAGTGATGCCTTTGGTTGCACAATAGGAACTCATGTCTTCATTTTAAAACTCAGTTCCATTATCACTTCTTATTGTTTTGACCTTATGATCAAGTTAGTTTTCAATTTTTGTGATAAAGTCTTTTATTATTTGGGATGCCTC
>BJCM01151908.1:0-30328 GCA_018326385.1 Flaveria bidentis
CCCCTCCCCTCCGCCGCCCACTCCCCTCCGCAGTCTGATTTTTAGTTGGTTGTGAAATTGTTTTAGCAGTCTGCAGATGTTAAAAAACAAACAATTTTTTTTTGTAGACTGCAGACATTTGATCCACCTCTTCTGCTGCTGATGTCTGCAGATGTGATTCGCAGACCGAAGACATTTTTCTACAGAAAAAACAAACAGCACCTAAAAGTCACCTGCTCCATATTCTCAGTATATACCCCAAAGTCCACCAAACACCACACACCCACACCACACACTCTCTTCTCACTGTGTGTATATGAAAGAGAATTCAACATTCACAAATCACAAATCACAAATCACAAATGAGCGTGTTTAATAAGCCATATAACTCCATTTTCCCCTAAACACGTTTTTCACGAACCCTAATTCCATTACACACATACACACATAATATTATTATTTATTATTATTATTATTATTATTCTCTCCTCCCAATTTCACACACCACAATTCAACCTCGTCTAGATCTGACAAAAGGTAATAACAATAACAATGATACTGATGATAATATTATCATCACATCATCAATTGTTTCTTCAATTTCGTTTCACATTGTGTAATCAGTATCAACCACATACTGTTTTGTTGTTTGTTGTTAATTTCCCCCCGATCTAATCACAATTGTTAATGATGTTAATGTTACTGTTGTAGTTCGTCGTCACTCGAAGATTCGGTTGTTTTTTGGTTTTTGGTGTTTTGGTGCGTAATTCTGTTAGATCTGGAAATGAGCTAGCAATTTGCGTTGTTTTGTTGGGGATTGGTGAATTATCGGTGTTTTTGGGGGCGATTTTGTGTTGATTTGGTGTAGTGGTGTAAATGTACATGGCAATGCCATCGGGGAACGTGGTGGTTTCGGAGAAGGTGCAGTTTCCGAGCGGTGGTGCTGCGGTGGTGCCGGCTGGTGGAGGAGCTGCCGGCGGTGGGATTGGGTGGTATCCAGATGAGAGAGATGGTTTTATCTCGTGGTTGAGGGGGGAATTCGCTGCTGCGAATGCGATTATTGATTCGTTGTGTCATCATTTGAAGAGTGTTGGTGAGCAGGGGGAGTATGATGGGGTGATTGGATCTATACAGCAGAGGAGGTGTAATTGGAACCCTGTGCTTCATATGCAGCAGTACTTTTCGGTTGCTGAGGTGCTAAACGCGTTGCAACAGGTGGCGTGGAGGCGGCAGCAGCAGCAGCAGCATCGTGGCGGTGGGTTTTATGATCCGGCGAAGGTGGTGGGATCGGGGAAGGATTATAAGAGAGGTAGTGGTGTTGGGTATAGGCAGGGACAGGGGCAGGGGCACAGGACTGAAATTACGGTGAAAGATGGGCATAACTCTACTGCAGAATTCAAGATTCCTCAAAAGGTTGCAAATGGGTCTGGCAATTTAGTGGGGACTGAAGTTACCAAATCTGATGGCAAAGATGTTAAACCTGCAAAGTTTAGTGATGGTAAGAGACTTTGCAGTTTATCGATGTTATGTCGTAAGCATGTTTGATTTAGCAATATTCTTCTAGTGAGAAGTAGCTTCCAATTAAATCTACTGGTTCTGATAAGTATTGGTGTTTCTATATTGTGATTTGCTAATGAGTTGGTTACTTAATAATCTAATATTGTGAAGCTCACCCAAAAGCGTCACTCTTTTCACCAAATTTTTCTTTTTGTATTCATATATATATGTAGTATTGTTATCTATAGATGAATGTTTGTGTTCTTGTGGGGCATCACAAAAGAATTTGAGCTGACACACATATTTTAGTATGGCTTCAATGTTCTTGGAAGCTATTTGGATAAGTTGATTATGTTAAATTAATTGCCTGTTGCAGTTATAGAAATTGACTTTGTTTCTATTCTGATAGCACCTTGAACTTGAAATTGCTTAAAGTAATTTTGTTGTCTATAATAAGTTCACAGCAATGATATTCTTTTGTATCAAAGTAGTTTCCATATGCATGTTTATGTCATAACCAATAAATTATCTTATTTTTAATGAACTATATTTATGCATTTGCGTAAATTATAAGTAAATGAAGTAACATTGTGTACCTTTGGAGGAACCGTATTTTCATTCATGATTGTTTATGCTAGTATTCTTGATATGAGAGATAGCATCAAATAGACTATTAGTTATGAACTCATTCTTACATTTAATTACTTCAAGATATTAGATATTGAAAAATATGCTGTGAAATTAGTATATAACTACTATAACATTTAATTTCGAGCAGGTATAAGCACAAAACCTCAAATAGACAACAATGGTAAGAGTCTAGACCATTTGACTAAGAGTGTAGAATGTGAGGCAAAGGAGGTGGATGAGAATCCAAACTTAAAAGGTACTTCTATACTTTCTTTTGCTGAACGTATTTGTTTATAGTTTTACCAATTTTCTTTTTTGGTTTGTTTGTTATTGTTTATTTTTCTGCTTCTGTTTAATCTATGTTATAGGTATTGGCTACTTGGTGACCTTCAAATGAAGTTTTTAAACCTCTTATGCTCTACCAAGAACATGTTCAATTACTTCTCCTGTGCTTCTGGAACTATTTGTTTGTTTATTTCATATACAAATGATTCCAGAGCATGAAAATTATATCTTGAACACATACATTTAAGTTATGGTGAATAAGTTATTGTAGAATTGAGATTGAACTTGTTGAACCGTCTGATTTGCATTTATCTTGTGAAGGATTTACTAATGCACATTCAGAGAATGATTCATCCTCAATGCTTACTTCACAGCAGAAGCCGAATAATTTGGCTATTGCTAAAACTTTTGTTGGTACTGAGATATTAGATGGCAGAACGGTATTTTCTAATCTTCTGTCCTACCTTCACCTACTTATTGTAGAATATATACTGTAAACTGGTTTTCTGTGTATAGGTTAATGTGGTTGATGGAATGAAGCTATATGACGAGTTATTCGATGATTCTGGAGTCAGAAAAATGGTTAGCTTGGTAAACGATTTAAGGGCTGCAGGAAAACAGGGAAAATTTCAAGGCAAGTCTCCTACTTTCTTTATATGGATACACATACAACACTTTGTTTCTTACTAATTATCCTTTCAATTATAAGGTAATAATATCTATTACCATGCATAACCAACTATCAAGATACCATTAGGCATACGGAAGACATCTTTTCTTATCACTTTTATAAGCAGGAAATACATTTGTTGTCTCAAAAAGGCCAATGAAAGGTCATGGAAGAGAGATGATTCAGTTAGGCTTGCCTATTGTGGATACACCTTTTGATGATGAAGCCATCGGTGGAGCCTCCAAAGGCATGTGTAATAAATAACCAATATAATATAATTAAATTTATTAGCATACACCTTCACGTATGACTGAAACAAAACTAAAAACTTTCAGATCGGAAAATAGAACCCATTCCAAGTTTATTTCAAGAATTCATTGAAAGACTAATGTCCATGGAAATTCTGACAGTGAAACCAGACTCCTGCATTATTGATATCTATAATGAGGTTAGTAGTGATTAATGATATTTCACTTACATTTGTTAATACAAATGCTGTAATGTTATTGGGTTGGTCCAACTGGTGTATATGTTTTTTGTAGGGTGATCACTCCCAGCCCCATATGTGGCCCAATTGGGTTGGAAGGCCCGTTTCTGTTTTGTTCCTGACAGAGTGTGACATCACCTTCGGTAAAGCAATAAGCTCCGAACATCCTGGTGATTACAAAGGTTCTCTTAAGCTCTCTCTCAATTCTGGGTACTCTCTTTCATCCCTAAAACTGTTAGTGGTGGTTGTACACTTGTGCCATTCATTCATACAATCACGTTGATGAACATGCTAACATGACATTTTTGTGTTTGTAGATCGATGCTTGTTATGGAAGGAAAATCCGCTGATTATGCTAAACACGCCCTTCCATCTATCCGGAAACAAAGAATCCTTGTAACCTTAACCAAGTCACAACCAAAGAGAACCACATTGGCTCCTATAGTTCCACCAGCCCACTGGACCCCACCGCCTACTAGGTCCCCGAACCCCATGGGGCCCAAGCACTACGTCCAGGTCCCAGCAACCGGGCTTCTACCACCTCCAAATGGAATCCAACCCATATTTGTTCCAGCTGCAGTTGCACCACCCATGGCTTTTCCTGCAGGACCACCCATGGGCGGAGGATGGGCGGCAGCTCCACCTCTGAGGCAGCATGCTCCACCTGGCACCGGAGTCTTCCTTCCTCCAGGTAGCAATTCTGTCGCAGAGAAGGAAAATGGGGCGGGAAAGCATGAGGATGAGGAGACCATATCGCCGAAGGAGAAAGTGGATGATGGTAAAGGTAGTTTGGATGAAAATGGTGGTAAAACAGTTGCGGTTGAAACAGAAGGATGATGTAACCGCAGCTGAAGATCAGTTTAGAGCGAGAAAGAGAGGAATTCCTCGTGAGCCTGGAGCACTTCAACGGGGTTGAAGCTAATGTAAAGAGCGGGAAAGTGAAATCCTTCGGTTTTTTTGTTGTCTTACTACAAGAACATGAACACAAACTCTTAATTTAGCTCAATTTACACGTTAGTTATGCATTTCAAGTTTAATTCTTTTGGTCACTACCACTGGTTCATTATGAATGTTTATATCGTTTGAGTTTTGATCTTTATATTTGAACATCTGGCCCATTTGAAAATGGTTTTAAGCTGGTTCTAGTCTGACTCTCGATCTAGACTAGGACTCTGGCTAAAAAGTGTCGTTTTTGGTCCTTATCTAGAGTTGGATCTAGATCAGGATTATGGGATTTAAGTTTTGATTTAAACCCAAATCTCATGTTTAACTAACACAAGCCAAAGGTTGATGATCAAAAGGTCATGAAATCGAGTGTTTTTAGAAGTGGTTGGACCGGAAAGTGGAAACCGGATGCACAACTAGTCCGGTTGTAACTGAATTACTTCTGTTTGAACCGGCTGTTTAACGCTCAGATTGAGTGGTCGGCCTTATACCAAATATTATTATTATTATTTGTTCTTTTCTTTTAAAAAGCCCTATAGTAATTAATTTATCACTTTAAATTTCATATTTTGTTTACTAAAGGATTCAAATTTTATTAATATTGTAAATTTAATCAAAATTAATTTATTGTTATATTTTATTTTAATTTGTTATATATTTAGATGTTTAATCTTTAAATATTTATGATCAACTGGTTCTTAAATCTAGTTCCAGCATTGAACTAGTCACATATCCAGTTTAATATTTAATTTGGTTTTAATTGATGAAACTATATGAAATTTTATTAAATTCACATATAATTATTCCTACTTAAGTTATATATAGTTACTTCTGTAAATCTAAATGATAAACTTTAAAGGTGTAAGCTAATTTAATTTTGAAAAGTGAACGTAAGTCATTTTTTTTAAACAAAACCTCTATAAACTTTTAGAGATTAGTAATATATATTACAAATATATGTAAACATTTATTAAATTTCATGACAAAAACGTTTTAAGTTCTAATAGTAAAAATAATGTTAGTATGCCATATTATCAGCTTTTATTATCTTGTTTCAAGAGCACAGTTTGTTATACATTTGACCTAAACAATCACATGTAAAACTAATTTATTATTGTACCTTTATAATTATCCCTATATAAATTTGTGATGGAGTTGAACAATAAAAAAATTATTTGTTTATCGGATCAATTATTTTGTTTTTCATTGTTCGAAAATATTTGTTTATTGTTCGTTAAATCGCGTTGATTAAATATAATTCGTTTTATTCGATTGTACAAATACTTTTTGACGTAATTTTAGTTCGAAAACAAGCTGAGTCGTATATAATTCATTTTATTCTACAGTAAAAATATGTTTTGACATAAATTTAATTCGGAAATGAGTTGGGTTGCATACATTACGTTTTATTCAACTGTATAAATACGTTTTGACTTTAGTTTAGAATATATTATTTGTTTATTGAATTAATAACTTTTAAAATTTTATTGTTTCTAAAATTTTGTTTATTGTTAAAAAAATACGTTGTGTTAAATATAATATGTTTTATTTGACTGTATATTTCGACGTAAATTTAGTCCCAAAATATGTTGAGTCAAATATAATTAGTATTAGTCAATGGTAAAATACTTTTTGACGTAAATTTATTTTGAGAATTAGTTGGATTAAATCTAATATGTTTCATTCAACTGTGTAAATACGTTTTGACGTATATTTAGTTCAAACTGAGTCGGGCACGATTGTTAAATATTCATTAACCATGTCGCATACTGCGTCATTGCACGTGTTTTTTTATGTATATTTTGAGCTGGTCCAAGTCTCAACATAAAATTGTTTAGAAGAGTCGGGTCAAATATAATACGTTTTCATGCAACGGTATAAATTCGAGTTATCCTACATTTTAACTTAATTTTAGTAAAAAACGAATCGGGTCGATTGTAATATATACTTTATCAGAGTATGATGACGTTGCAATGCGGCGCCCGTGAAAAACTATTTTCATAAAAAAATCATTGAAGTTTATTCTATAGTTCCATGAGTAACTTCTAATGTATCAAACATTATTGTTTTCGTATAGTTTGACTCGTTAAGATGTTTAATATTGGTAGATCTATAGAGTCACGAATTAGTTTGATGACTAAAAGACATGGGAAAAACAAAGATGCCTGCTTTCGACCTCTAGGCTGAAATACTCTGAATGAAAGAAGAGATAAGATGTAATATTCGCAGCTCATATATAACGATAACACGTTAATGTGGAATATCCTACTAATATGAACCAAAAATCAAAAGATAAACTCAAAATCAGATTAAAAGTTGCTCATTAATTTCTAGTTGGAAATAATAAAAACCTTTAATTGTATCCATCGTATCTAAGAATAACTTGAAACATATGTATCACGTATGTGATAATGTGAACAACATCACTTGCGTTTGAATAATTTCTTTTGTTTCGTAAAGAACAAGAGTTACCCGTACAACGATAGAAACTGAGAAAACTATGTTTTAATTAACAAACATGTAATACAATGTATTTCTCTTTATGACGTCTAAGACAAAGTCACGGGTTCTTCTAAATTAGACGTATTTCGCCTTAGCACCTAAATTACCTATAACTTGTAAATAAAATGTATTGCATGTAAAAAAACACGTCTGAGCTGAAAGCAAAGTGTGTCGATAAAAAATGCAAGAATAATAGGAAAAAATATTCAATAATGAGACCCATATGCTTCATAACATTGTATAAATGAATATTAGTTGTAGATAAAGATTAAAAAAACCCGTATACTGATTAAGGAAATTACTATACGTGAATATAAATTTTGCATTAGAAGTTACAAAAATGGAGTAAAACTAGTCAACATAGCAAAAACTATTAAAGCGCACAATCACAAAAAAAACATATGAATGAGAATCATTTGATGCATAAGAAAAAAACCTAAAGAAAACATGTGAAACACAAAGAAATTTAACAACGGTAATCGGTGGGGATGTGGTGCTAGCAAACAAACAATAGGAATGCGGATGTTGAAAAGGGTTTCTGACGCTTTGAAAGACGCAAGCAGTCTTTTCATAGCGAATCTGACTACCTGTTCAACATATCGAAACCCTGATATTGAGGCTGCTGTCATAAGAGCCACCAGTCACAACAACTCCCACATCGATTACCGAAGCGCCCAATGCATATTCGCGTGGATTCGTGTTTCAGGCCATTGTGTCCGTCCAGTACTGTCAGCTCTTTCCACAAGGATGGAAAGGACCCGTAGCTGGACGGTGGCTCTTAAAGGTCTCATGCTTTTGCATGGGATCCTTAGTTGCAAAGTCCCCCCGGTTCACAAGATTGGGCATTTACCATTTGATCTCTCGAGTTTCAAAGAGCGAAACCCTAATTTGTACCATCATGAAGCGTTCATTCGAGCTTATTACAAATATCTTGACACGAAAGCATCGTTTATGCAACGACATTCACAAAATCAAAAGGAAGGAACCCTTAGGAAACGAGTCAAAGAGAAGACGAAGCAACCTTCGATGATGCAAGATCTTGTTTGGTTAGAAAATCTTCAAGGTTTGTTGGATGTGTTGCTTGAGATCAAACCACAAAGTGAAAAGATGATGAATGTTCTAGTTCTAGAAGCAATGGACTGCATTGTAATCGAGGTCTTCGATATCTATTGTCGGATTTGTAACGGGGTTGCTTCGGTTCTCGTGAGGATATACTCGATAGGAAAACCGAAAGCCAGACTGGCATTCTCGATCCTACAAAAAGCAGCCATTCAAGCCGATAATCTATCTCGGTACATACATTTTTGTAGGGATTTCGGGGTTTCCAAAGCATCAGAAAGCCCCAAAATCGTGCACGTCAATGAACACGATATTCGGGCACTCGATCACGTTATAAACATGGAGTCAAGTCAACCTGAACATGATCAGTTTATTCCAAAAGAACATGTTAACAAGAGCATCATGAAAACGGATACCTTACGGCTTGGTGTATAACCTAAAATGTTTTGATTAATTGTCGGGTCGGGTATGAAACACATGCATGATCTATAGCTTGAAAAGGGTGGAAACATATATACAAGTAATATGGGAACAAACACCCTATAGGGGTACTACATTTCCTTATAAATATATGTGATAGTGATTAATTTGTTGATACCATGTTATGCCTAGTGAGTTCACAAATTAATTGCATAAACGAAATTGTATCCTTCATATGCAAGTTTCTCTAGAATATTATTGAACGTGTTGGAAATGATAATGAAAAATTAGTTTTTTCTTTAATTTTGGATGCAAATGATTATGTTTATATGTTAGTACTAAATCTTCTAATTATGTTTAAATCGTGTGCAAGTAAGCTTGAGTTAATGACAGTTAACCTAACATACTATCCTCTTGCTTAGCAGACTTCATTATATTACTTGTATGGATTCTATCTTTTCTTATCTTTTAAGAAAACCAAATTTAGAGACTTTTTAAGGTGACAGACAATATAGTCTTAAAGTTTGTTTTATTGTTAAGGAATCTATATTTCGTAGTTAAAACAAGTTTAAGCGTCTTAATAGATGGAATTACATGAGATAATCATATCAACCATATAAACATAATATTACTTAGATAATAATACAATAATCACTATCTAATAATATGAAGAAGTTTTTGACTCTTTGGATGTCACCGTGAGTTGATCTTCAAACTCTTTTGTTCTAGCGTTTTCTCACTATTTCTTCGTCTCTACAAAACAAGTTTGCGAAAGTCACTACTTTTAATGTTACGAAACACCTGAAGTGGAAGGTTCAATAACCTCCTTCAGTTGTCCTCCGTTATCTCTTTTCTAGTTTGATCTCCGTCTTCAAGTCTTCCATTGAGTGATGCGACGATTTTCGATGATGCTTTCGACCAGATTTTGTGCTCATTGTGTGATCATCAGTTATCAAATGCCTGAATTACTTCATGTGTCTCATATCCTCGGGCCCACCATTTGTTCCAGCCCACTATAGTTTTACTGGTCCAGCACTTCATGAGCCCATTTCATATGAACTTCACTTTTATTATATTATACTTCTACAGTTCTACTTAATTTCAAATGCCGGTCACCGTATTTCAATTTGACACTTCATATTATTAAAATTTCAACTTACTCCCAATAATATGTTACACGTTTTTAACCTTAAGTTTTACTAAATTGATTTTTCCTTAACAACTTTCATTCGTTAACTTTTTGTTAAAACTTTTTTTCTTGACGTGGCTGGTAACTTTGTTGAAAACAAAATTGTATTCAAAGTAAGGTAAGTTTAGGTATTGTATGTTATATCAACTGACGGTAATATATTGGTACCGTGAATAATAAAGTTGATACCAATCGAAAAGCATTGGCACTGTTATATAACCAATTTTTACATGTGTTTCTATCTTTTGAACCACGTTTTTACAATTGAATACATTTCTATTAGGGGTGTCAATTTCTCACACAAACTCTAACCTGATATGAAGGAAAACATGTTTTGGGTTAGGAATTACAAATCATTTAAAAAGCAAGTTAGGTTCGAGCTAACCTACTTGAAAACAAGTTGATCTGTTAAACCGTTTTAATAATATATGTTTTATTGAATTATTATAGGTATTTTACATTTTTACACTATATGATTAATTTTAAGTGTTTTTTCAGTTTAGAAAATCAATTTGCAACTTAAGTTTCGAAATCCACTTTAAAGTTTTTTAAAGAAATATATTTATTACCAAACATATATTTTAAACTTGAAAACCAAAAATATGACGTTTTTATTGTATATGTAATTTTGTAAATAGGACTTCAATATAAAATTACCATTAATAATTTTGACATCTTCAAATAATGTGTTAAACATGTAAGGTTTGGATTACATGATTTTATATGGGTTTAGGTTAGGGTTGAATATTTTAGACCCAACTAAAAATACGAGTCATGTTAGGGTTTGACATTCCAACCCACCAACCCGCTAACCTGTAACCTGCTAACCCGACATAAATAAACCTTAGTTTTCATTATATACTTAACCACATTAATGTTATCAATGCAACATTCATAACGTGGTTCGCATGTTAGATATTTGTAATCAAGAAATTGGTCAATTAAAGCTAGATTAGAAAGGTCAAAATTAGAAAAGTCAAACATGTAATTAGTTAGAATTAAAGGGTTAGTTATGTTAGTTTTGTAAGTTAATAACCATCTATTATAAGGTTATAAATACCCATCTTGTACAACATTTTCAGTGTGGAATAACAGTGTGTGTTTGTGTTCTTGTGTTCCACCGAGTCACTGCACATGAATGTGCATACTCTTCATAATCAATGTTCATCCACCAATCGATCCTAATATACGACCCGAAGGGGCCTCAACATCGCAAACGTACCGCATTGCACATGCTTAACTTCTAGTTAGTCACACATAGGAGTGTTCAAATTCGGATGTTTAGGTTTTTGGATATCCGAAAATTTTGATTAGTGGATTTAAATTTAATAGAGTGACTTCTTGGCATTTAAACATTATATGCATTAACCTTCTATGTTAAAGCTGGGGGTTGGGTTCATTAGAAGTAAAATCATTGTAGTTAGCTTGATGTAATTCTAAGATGGGTCGGTGTAATTTAGTTGTAGTTTGGTTAATTAGGAGTTTCACCGTTTTAAATTTATTTTTCATCTCTTGTTCTATTTATTCCTGAAATCATCTATCCAACATATATATTTCTTTTTATCTCTTGTTCTATTTAAGATTTATTATTTCATTAAAATATACATCTACGTAGCACTTGAAAAAAAGTACTTATAATCTAAGAAAAATCTACCTTTATAAGTACATTAATCTTCTTACAAACAAACATGGTTGCATCAAAAGAAAACAAGTTCAATTAATTAAACCTAAAAAACTTATTCAAATAGTATCCGGTTGTTTTGAATAAATCAAGTTCTGTTTGCTTAAATAAAATATTTAAATATAGTGTTCATTTATTGGATAAGACAAGACGTGTTATTGGAGAGATTCATAGTATGTTTTTTATATTTATAATACAATATATTTTTTATATTTTAAGGAATGATTGTAAGTGATTGTGAGTAGAGCAGAGATTAAATGTTATCGTCTGTATATTTGAGGATTGTTCAATGCCTATAATTTTTTTAAATATTTTTGAAAATTGTTGTGAGTGCATGAAATAGTAAAGGTAATGATAAATATATAAAATTATTATTTAATTGAAAAAAAAGTAAAAAGATAATGATTTTAATGTAATTATAAAAAGATAAAGAACCTGATGTGTGTGCTCTGATAAATTTTATCGAAATTTGAGTGCCACTAATTGACTTGTAGTAAGTGGTAACCATCAAAACTTTTTACATGTAAAAATTGGTTCAAACCTGAGAGGTAGCAACTGATAATGTAATTTATAAATAGTGTACTTTATCGTTAAAAAGATAGCTAAAAATATAGCATAGTATCCGGTTCATTGCATTATAACATGAATCTGTTAGTTATTATGGACCATATATTCATATAATGATCTTTATATGCTCTTCAAGTGGGTCTCATTCAGTCATTCGGATAGAGCCCGGTTGCTCCTTCAGGTCATATTTTTACTAATATAACCAAACACTCTATGTACTTGAATGTAATAGTACTTGTTGGCATTCAAACACATTACATGCATTAACCCTTTATGTTAGACCTTAAACCATTGATAAGCAAAATTAAAGTAGACAAAAACATCATGAGGGAAAGTAGAAAACTTATTCACTCTTTCGAAAAGTAGTCAGAAGCTTTAACATATATACATGATAATATCTTGTATAAATTGACATATATACAAATACTAGCTAGTATGGAATATTCCACCACTTTCACATCTTTTACGTGTGTTATATATACATACACATATAAATTCATACATACATGCACATGCAAATTCAGTCAATGATTTCATCCTCAATATATGAATGATATGTTTTGTAACAATGCCATTTTGCATAAATAATTATATTTGCATATAATATACATAAATGAAATATTACTTTTCCTATGACTAAAATAATTGTATTCATTTGAGATTCTCATTACTAATATATATTGTTTCATCAAAATAATTTAAATTAGTATTTAAAGAGTATAAACTTTTTCAGTGTATAATTTTATACGATCATATGTTATTAGCAAATATATATATATGTTGTCTTTTATTCATATAGAACCAACGATACAACACACGTCGAGTAAAACGTAAATTGAACTATATTTCATAGAGGAAAGTCTAACGAAGTTGTATAGTGGGATTTTATAAAAAAAATTGGTTTAATTACTTACCTATTGATCATAAGTTTAATTAACCTATAAAAGTTGAAACAATGTTAACTAATTACAAATTTGTATATTAGTCTCATCATGTTTTAACTTTGTAAGACTACTTTTCGTCAAAGGAATCACCTTTCCTCAAAAAATTCTTGTTTTTTTTAACCTTTTGTCACCTTTACAGTGAGGTCGCGTGAGGGAGAATTGAAGGTCACGTGTAAAGGGGCTTCTGGGTTTGCATTTATTCATTCATTCAGAGATTGCATTTTCTTCTTCATCATCATTATGATTAAAGGTTAAAAGATACACACACATACACACATATATAGATATATATATATATGCATGACATATAATAATAATAATAATAATCATGACTGATTTTCTTTGTTTTTTCTCATGTGGTGGGGATGTTTTTTGGTTAATTTCCTCTGCCTCTTTGCTTTGTTGTGGGCTCTATTTCATGTCATGTGATTGACTTGCTTCTACCCTTCTCTATCTAATCTTAAACCCCACATTCATGTACTAGCTGCATCTCTATATCTCTCTCTTTCACACACACACAATACACACACTAAACACACACACACACACACACACACACACACACACACTACACACACTTACTGTTTTGCAAGCTTTATATAGAAGACTTACCTCAACCTTACCTGCTCAAGGTGAGGGGTCAATGAGCAAAAAGTAAAGAAAGCTGGTTGTTTAAAAAGCTTAAAGCTTTTAAAGCTCTAAAGAAACATTATGATTTCACAAAGCAGTTTGCTTTTTAGATTCATATATTCAAGAAACAAGGTATGGTGTGTTCAACATCTGTTACAGACAATATAAAGGATTCTTGATCATAGATTATTATCAACTACATAAAGCTTTAACCTACCCACATGTTAGACAACCACCACCACCACCACCGTCACTTCTCCGCAGCATCTGGCCCGGGCCCGGGCCCTTCATCGTCCTCCGATCTCTTCCCTTCATCAGATAATGGAATCCCTAACAAAAGAAAAAGGCGCCCCGCGGGTACTCCAGGTACCCTAAGTGAATTCTCACTTATTTATCAAATTCCAATACTGATACCTCAGATATGATATCTGGTAGCTAGATATTCATGTATCTGCGGTATCAGTATTGATCAACTAATTGTAGATATATATCTGGTGGATGTCTTGATCATCCATCCACCAGATTTCTATCTGCGGTATTAATTAGTACTGATCAGCTTTTGTTGATCATGTTTAAATTTGCAGATCCGGATGCGGAGGTGGTGTCTTTGTCGCCGAAAACGTTGCTAGAGTCGGATCAATATGTGTGTGAGATCTGCAACCAAGGGTTCCAGAGGGATCAAAACCTACAGATGCACCGGAGGCGACACAAGGTGCCATGGAAGCTCTTGAAAAGGGATTCACCGGAGATCAAGAAGAGGGTTTTCGTGTGCCCCGAGCCGAGCTGCCTGCACCACGACCCGTGCCACGCGCTAGGCGATCTGGTCGGGATCAAGAAACACTTTCGTAGGAAGCACAGTAACAATAAGCAGTGGGTTTGTGAGAAGTGCTCAAAGGGTTATGCTGTTCAATCTGATTATAAAGCTCACCTTAAAACCTGTGGTACTAGAGGTCATTCTTGTGACTGTGGTCGAGTGTTCTCAAGGTTATTACTTTCACTTATGTTTTTGTGCAATCTATCATTCATCTTCTTGATTTGATATTATCTGTGCATCTTACTGCTTTCTCTCTCTCTCTATCTCTCTCTCACTTTCTTGATCAGACTAAAAGATGTGACCTTTCATCATGACCATTTATGTTTTTCTGCTCAGACATAAATTTCAGCACCATTTCAGTCAGAACACAGAAATTCCTTAATGGGTTCATCTGAAAATGTTCAATTATTCTGTTTATTTTATGTAATTTCACATTCTTTTAAGTTTCTAATAGCGGTTTGAATATCTGCAGCATATAAAAATATGAGATAATCTATCTAGTACATCACAATCTAATTAATTTCACCTATACCATTGATATATATATATATATATATATATATATATATATATATTATTGTTTGATGGATCTTAGTAGTACATAAGGAACCTTAAATTGTTAGTAGAATAATTTTTTTGTTAGATTAGGTCAACTGTTTCATAGTAATCAATCTTTGCTTGTGAGGGTTATACTTTCTGTCATACTTGAAGTGATACTCTAATACATTATAACTTACTGATGTATGTTTCATTAGATGCATGTATTATTTATTACTTTTGTTAAATTAGATCAGTTGTTTCATATTAATTAATCTTTTTCTTTGAGGGTTCTACTTATTGTCAAACTTGAATTGATATTATATTCTAATACTTACTGATATATCATTCTAGAGTTGAGAGTTTCATTGAGCATCAAGATGCATGTATGGTCCGGAGAACCCATGCAGATCTACCCTCATTCCAGCAGGCGTGCTCGTCTCGAACTGCATCAAGCACGAGCCCATCTAACGACATGAACTTCGGTTCGGTCCAACCAATGTCAAGATTACCTCATTTGCAGCCTCCTTCACATACTGTATTGTCACAAACTCAATTGGAACTTCAGCTGTTACCTTCACTATCACTTTATGATCAAAGCAACAATCATCAGACCCATCAGACCCATTTGAATCTCTCAATTGGAAGTGCAAATAGCTTGCGAAAAGACGAAGAAATGAAGATGCATATGGCTATGGCAGACAAGGCATTTGCAGAAGATGCAAGACAACAAGCAAAGAGGCAGATTGAGATTGCAGAGATGGAGTTTGAGAATGCAAAGAGGATTAGACAACAAGCTCAAGTGGAACTAGAAAGAGCTAAGGCTCTTAGAGAACAAGCGACCCAAAAGATTGATTCGACGATGTTAGAGATCACTTGTTATTCGTGTAGACAACGGTTTGAAGCCGCGAGAAACAATGCTGCAGCCACTGCAGCAGATGAGACTTCTGTGGCTCCAAGTTACATGTCTTCAGCTTTAACAGAAGGTGAAGGATATTAGTAGTGGTTTCAAGAAAAGCAATCTTTATGCTCATCATTGTATGTGTGTTTGTAAGTGATTTCATTCAAGTTTTTGCATTTTACTTTTAAAAGAAAATAAAGAAAGGATTGAACTTGGTGTATGGGATCTACTTTCTATAGAAAGGATTATTAATGTGTTAGTTTTCTACTTCTCCACTGCAACTAATTGCCTCCTGATAATGTCACTAGATTATAATAAATAGTTTTCAGTTTACCGATCTTTAGATAATTATATATATACCCAATAATATTTTAATTAAATAACTAATTACAGGCATGTTTTATAATTATGTTAATTTATAGTTTTCATTTAAACTTTTACAAATTACATTTTTACTCGGTTTACTTGAGTGAATGCACATAAAATTTATGTTAAGTTTTATAAAATAAGTATTATAGCCTTTAATTTAATTTATATAAGAAGTAAAAAGAAAATAGCATAAAAACCCACTGTGCAAGCGGTGTTGCTCTACCCAACTAGGGTTAGCTTAAGGTAGATTTGGACTTTAATAACTCGTCTCACCTCGGCTCCTCGGCTCAGCTCTAAATCTTCTATAGAGTTGAAAACCTAAGTGTGTTCTTGGGTCACTTACAAACCAAGCTACCTTGCTAGGCTCCATTTGCTTAGTAATTAAGCTTGTTTGGATCGGTACAAGTTTGTTACTTGGGTTCCTAGCTAGTTTTTTTAGTTTGAAGTAGTAGATAAAGACAAACAGAGAGAAAAGAATATTGGAACTTTACAATGAATTGATGTTGGATCTAAGAAGGGCAAAGGGTGAAGTCTCGGAGAAGGAATATAGGGTCTAGGTTTGTGTTTTGAATCTCACATGATGCAAAACTACTAGATGCAATGCATTGATTATATGAGCTAACAAGCAAGCCAATTATTGGCTTGAGTTTGACTCATTTTAAAACAAATTAAAGCCATCTAGGCTCTACCCGTTTACACATTAAGCTTAGTTAACTTTTTACAAACTTGCTAGCGACCTACCACCACTACAATTGCACCATGATCATGGCCTACATGTGTGAGGTTCTGGTCGTTACAAGCACTATCACCCAACCTACCAATTTCATCTACCGAAGAAAACGGGATGATAAAAATAACCTTATAATGTGAATTGAACATTTTGGTGTGTAAATCTAGAGCTTTGTTGTGGTTACCGGAAAAATAAGTAGCAAGAATTGATGATTGCGGTTAGTTTTTACATTCTTAAGTAATTTCATTTGAAACTTGTCATAATTTTAAAGATCATTCTTTCTAAAAATCAAAATACATTTGAGTAAACTATTAGTATTAAAACTGTACTTATTATGAATTAGTTAAAGATAAAACTGTAAGTGAGTTCTATTTTAAACTTATAGTTCTATTTCTTAAAATAAGCTAATAGATACCTTATGATCAGTTTCTTGTTTGTAAATGATTTCTTTTCCTCATGTGCTTATTTATAACTAAATTACCATGGTTAAATCTAAAATTGTCTAATTATCAAATCAACCAATTAAAAATATATATAACTAGCTTTAGTAAACTTGTGTATTACACATGTTGAATAAAAAAATATTAAATAGGATGAACATTTAATTATAAATCAATATTCTAACATAAGATATGATTTAAATCTTTCTTATAAAAGATAAAATAAAAATTTTATATTAAAACAAACGTTTAGAAAATGTCATACTTAAAAACTTTCTTCTATAACTCAATTTTAATTATTTTTTGTTTATCAAGATTTTACTTTTTATAACCACCAACTATAAAATATTTTGTATCTTTAAAAAAGTTTGATGTTCTAAAAAGTTTCCTAATTTTATGAAAAATTATCTCTAAATTTAAAATTATTAAAAATATATCTCTTGCTAAATTTATTAAAAAACTATTTTAATCTAAAAAAATCTAAAAAATGTTATTAGAAAGTAATGAGATATTTAATAGGAGAGAGAAACGGAAATTTTTTAATAAGATGTAATATATTAATGACCCTAGTTACTCTTTTATTAGAATAAAAAGATTATCAAGTAACCTATACTCATAAATGTAGGTGTCACGTCTAAATCAACAAACTAATAAATCTATAACCATATATAATTACCTAGACATCATTAATAGAAACAATCACAGAATCTGCAATATATTACTTTTTTTGACAATAACCATTTAAACGAACTATATACTTCAATACACCTGCATTACATAAATACATATTACAAGTATTTATAAATGCAAAAAATATAATTTAATATTCATACTATAAAGAAAAGGTTTGTGTTCTATGTCTTTAGTAGCAAAGGAGAGTTGTTGGACCACTACATAGATCTTTCCTTGGTCAATTGAGGGCGTCTTGGTGTCAATGTACTAAGACTTATAACTATGATAGTGAAAGATGCGTGAAACAAACTACATATAAAATGTCTAATTAAAGATTTCTAATTGACATGATTTTTTCACGATTCAATATATTATTACTGTTATCTAGTTTAATTTCTAAGATTTGTTTTCAATTACTATTTTCAAGCATGTGGGTATGGTGATGAGAAAACCATCCTATTATACAATACTAGGTTAGAGTTCATTTATTACATAAGTACAATAAATAAAACATATTAAAATCATTAGTTTTATAAATGTTTTATTTTCTAGATATTATTATCCATTGATGAATAAAAATATAATAAATATTTAAAAGTTATAACACATAATGAATTAGAAATTATTACTCTATATTTAATATGTATTAATAAATTATTAAAATAACTATATTTATATTTTAAATGTTTAATAATTTAGTTTACTTATTTACAATAATTATCATTTAATATGAGAGAAACAAGAAACACAAATATAAATATATTTGTTATAACATATTTTAGTTAAAAATAAAAGTCAAATTAATTGATTTTATAATTTTTGTATTTATTATTAAAGATTTACGAAAAAATAATTTTTTTATATGCTAAAATGATGACACGTGTTATTTGATATGTTAAAATAATAACATATGCCTTGAGAAAACCATTGTTTATTATAGGTTATTGTAGATTATTATACAATATTACTACGACAAATTATATGATATAATACGCTCTTTAACCTTTTGACACATCCACATATTTCAATTTAAAACAACTATGAGCATGTGTAAAACTTGTATTGCAGGTTAATTAAATTTATAAGTATATCAGCGTGTAACATTCACATTTTTATTTATTATCTTAATTTGAAAATATCAAAGTTGTGTGCGTAAAAGCAGGATCTTTCAAAACATTATCTTTTATTATCTTTAAAAAAGATCTACATTATATATTATACTACATTTATACATGTTCAATCCATTCACACTAGAGACTTGATTGCCACCAGCCCTCAATGTTAGACACATCACCTGAAAGTACATACATATACATAATATATATAGCTTTCGTTAAATGATTGTATATTATTTCACATGCATATTTCATGTCTCTTTGAGGCATCATTTCACCCATATGTTAATTATATGTTAATTTCCCACTACTGCCGCATGCAATGTTGGAATCATACAATCCCTAGTCATATGAATTGTGACTTGTCACCCAAATTGTGACTTTCTTTGCACCAGACTCGCTCATCTAACCTACCTTGTGACATCAAACTCGTTATCTAAACCACTTCTTGGCATTGGAATCGCCCATCCGATCCATTTGCTCCATACATATTAATCACGTATTTCATAGAGTTTTATATATTCGTAGTCATATGTATATAATCAGACTCACATATCCAATCCACTTTTCCAATCAATCTATTCATGCTAACATTATTATGATTCATGCGTACGTCAGGCAAATGCATATACTTTCAATATTTGTACACTCACCTGATATCATAGGTTTTTCCTCAACTTTCTTTATGATAAATTTTTAATACATGATTATGTAAACCTATAGTAATTCATACATATTATATTGGTTGGGTGTTAACCCTGCATCTCTGCTAGATATGAAACTGTAACACCCGGTTATTTTCTTTGAAGCCAAGAAAGAAGAAAAAGAGAAAGAAAAGAAATAAAACCCAAAGTTGAGATAATATTTTTTGGAGGAGTGGGGGTATAAAAGGGGCATGGCAGCCCATTCTTCCCTTTTTCTCCTCTTTTCATTCGGCTAGAGAGAGAAAGAGAAAGGAGCAAGAGCAAAACCTAGGGTTCTTGAAGAATCAAGTGCAAAAGTCGAAGTCAAGCGAGTTTGTGAGAAGCTATACTTGAAGTTTCTGTTAATGTGAGTTTTAGGACCCATCTTTTACACGTTTTCAACTGATTTTGGGGCTGGAACACATGGCAAATCGTTTTTGGTTGTGTTGGGTGAAAACCCGTTTGTACGTGTATATGTATGTGTGTGGTTCGGGTGGGGTTTGATTTCGGGCTTGGTTGTGCTTGAATGATGTTGTGGTTGTGTTCCTAGGGCTTAGGATGGTTGGTTTTAGCCTAGAACATGTTAGAAAAGGGGTCGGAAGCCGAAACTACAGTGCAGGTCCGAAGGGGACTACATTCTGCACCCAGCTAGGGCTACGCGATTGGAAGCCATCCGACCGAATGGCATGCGACTGGAGGCCATACGACCCGAAGGCATACGACTGTAGTCCATGCGCATGGGTGCCATGCGACTGAGAGTCATACGCATGATGGTCATGTGACTGGGGAAATGCGGATAAGGGTCATGCGATTGGGGAAATGCGGATGAAGGTCATATGACCGAAGCCCATACGCCTAAATACCATGCGACTGAGGTTCATACGCATGGGAGTCATGCAAATGAGGGCCATACGCCTGGATGTTATATGACTGAGGTCCATGCGCCTGGAGGCTATGCGACTAAGGTCCATACGCATGAAAGTCATGCGTCTGAAAGCTATGCGACTGGGAGTCCATACGCCTAAGTGTTTTCATACGCATGGAATACCATGCGACTGAATAGGGTCCATACGCCCAAATAGGGTTCATGCGCCCGAAAGGACATAGTTTATTTTTTGACTTTCGGGGGAAAATGCAGACGTAGGTTTTGACTTGGGAGGTTCACGAAAGTTCATATAAGTTGACTTTTGAGGTCATAGACGTTATGATGGGCATGGATGATGATGTATGTTTATGCATGATGGTATGTATGATGTATGTTACATATGTATGATGGTTCCGCGCACGGTGATGTTTGTATGTTTATGTTAATATTCCTTATTATTATGTGTGGTTATTTTCCCGTGGCTTTACGTTGAATGTTAATGAATGAAATGGAAGTATTATGTAACGTAAAGTGGAAGATAATGAAAAGAGGAACATGATTAATGAATGCATGCATTAATGAACGAAGGAAAGTAAAGTAAGTCTTGCTAGCCTTGTATATGGGAACACACCTAATGAAGGGTGTTAGTCCAATGGTGTGCGGGTTAGCTACCCTAGAAGAATGTACACCGGGTTTCGTCTTTATGACCAACCATTTGTATAGAACCTTTGTCTCTTACCCTAGATACTGTGGCCAGGTTGCTGTACGCCATGACGGGAGGTCTATGATAGACCTCGGCCCAGTATACGCTTTATGCATGACAGTGGGTATAGCACATGACATTGGTACACCTGAATTTACCCTTAGATACTGTGGCCAAGCTGCTGTGCGCCATAACGGGGGGTCTATGATAGGCCCCGGCCCAGTACTCGCTTTATGCATGACGGTGGGGTAAAGTTCATGGTTTTTGATGAAACGAAATAAAGTAATAAAGAATGTATAAATGAAAGTTAATGAATGAATGATAAAGATAATAATGATATTATCTATGTGTACGTATGATGTGTGATCACATGCAAAAGTAAAGAACGGTTTTAACAAAAGATAAACTATGTTTTATTATAAAACTAGAACTCATTCAGCAACGCTGACTTTTATTTGTTTTCAGTTGGTAGGTAATGTTGCTGAGGATGGCACGGGGCGGCTACTTGGATCATTTTGGATGACATCCATATTTATAATGCTTTTGTGATGTAATGCAATAAGTATTTTGATATCGATGTATTAATTTGCAAAAGCTTTTATGATGAAATGGCATGTTGTTTAATGTTTTCGCTGCGAAGTTTCTTCAAGTTAATAAAACTATATATTTTATGTGCAATGATTTACCAGCTGTAAGCGTCCCGGGAACGGAGCCTTACAGAAACCTATAATCTAGAGCTTCTACCTTAATCCATCATGGGGTACTCATCCAATACCCTTCTCGGGCTATTACCCTCCTTTCCTGATGCATTCATGTTTTTGTATGTGTTCTGAGTGTTTAAATGTATGCTTTTAACAAGATTTTCCTATCGAGCGTAATGACTTTGTGTTATGTTTGATTTGTAGGTGTGAGAAGCTTAAATGATGTAATCAAGGGTTACACGAAAATTGGATGATATAAGGATGAAAAGAGATGAAAAAATGAAGAAATTGGTGAAAATGGGCATACGACGTAGCTTACGTCCTAAAGTAAGTAAGCTACGTCCTTTCTAAAAATGACATTTTCTAGGATGTAAGACAAAGGCTAAGCACATCTATTATAGGGGAGGATGTAAGTTATGTCCCTAAGGACGTAACTTACGTCGTAAGATTAGATTTGACGTAATTTTGTGGATTATGACCATATTTAAAGAGGGTTATCAATTCTAAAAACCCTAATTTTCATTGGGAGCAGAAAGTAACAAACTTTGACGATTCTTGAGGTCTTTTTCACTTCTTCAACTCATTCCAATCCATCAAATCATGTTCCAATTTGATTTTATTGTTGAATTCATGAAGATGCGAGACTAAACTTTTAGTGATCTACCTCGGGTAATAGGTTTCGTGTTATTAGGTTTTTCGTTTATGTTCAATTTGTGTTGGGATTAAACTTTAGAACCTGTTAAGTTCTTTATTGAGTTTAACTTGTGTTTGATTATTAAAACAATTGTTTTAGTAGATCTGATGGATTGGAATGAGTGTGAGAGGTGGAAGAAACCTCAAGAATCATCAAAGTTCGTCTTTTTGGCTCCCAATACGAATTAGGGTTCTTAGAATTGATAACACTCCTTAAATATGGTCAAAATCCGGAAAATTACGCCAAATTTGACCTTACGACGTAGGTTACGTCCTTAGGGACGTAAATTACGTTTTCCCCTATAATAGACGTGCTTAGCCTCTGTCTTACGTCCTAGAAAATATCATTTTAGAAAGGAAGTAGCTTACTTCCTTTGGGACGTAAATTACGCCGTATGCATATTTTTCACCAATTTCTTCATTTTCTTAATCTATTTTCATCCTTATATCACCGAATCTTCATGTAACCCTTGAATACATCATTTAAGCTTCCCACTCCTACAATTCAAACATAACACAAAGTGATTACGCTCGATAGGAAAATCTTGCTAAAAGCATACATTTAAAAACTTAGAACACATACAAAACATGAATGCATCAATGGTGGTTGACCTTGTCGCATCAATCTTTAGTCCTCGTTTGTGCTAACTTGGCCAATTGTCTTTCCAAAGATGCAATTCTTTCTTTAGTTTCATAATCAATGGTGGTTGACCTTGTCAGAGCAGGCTTTGACCGTCTACTAGCCGAAGCTTGAGCTTTGGAATTCTTGCACATTCATTCTAGAAATTCCTAATCCATATCTTCATGATTAGATAAGAATGTTCCATTACTTATTGAATACAAGTAATTCCTTTCTTCTAGTGTTTGTTCATCTGAAAATACCTTAATCAAATCTCACTTTTCAATACCATGATGAGGACACATGCAGATCAACTCCTTGAATCTTGCAAGTGCCTCATGAAATTGCTCACCTATTTTTTTTGAAAAGAACAAATAGCCTCTCTTGCATCACTTGTCTTTCCCATATAGTAATATTATTCAAGAAAAACCATTTGCATCTCTTTCCAAGTATGAATACTATTGTCAGGCAAAGTGAAGAACCATTGCTTAGCTCTATCTTTCAAAGTAAATTGAAGCAATCACAACCTCACTTCATCTTGTGTGAAGTGATTTCCACCAATTGTGCTACATATGACATCAAATTTAGCAAGATGCACATATGGTTCTTTTGTTGCAGTTCCTTTAAATATAGGAAGAATGGTGAGGTAGTGAGGACGTATGTCAAAAGCTCTTCCTTTACGATTTAAAGGTGCAATAGGATTTGGATTTTCAGAAATAACGAGTATGAAATGACTACCCACACCATGCACTTGAGCTCTTTGAGGTCTTCTTGGTTGGTTGAAATTGTTATTGACTCCACCTCGTTGTTGATTGATAGGTGGTGCATTCCATCCATAATGATTGTTCCTCTAATTATTATAATTCTTATTATATCCATTACCTTCACGATGATTTCCATCCCAAGCATCATAATTAGCACCATGATCGTCTTCATTGTTGTTCCACTCATCCTCATAATTTTCATCACCCAAGTGGACACTATGCATGCTCGCATGATCAAAGTTACCTCCTTGATTGACATTATTTTGATTTAGGTTATTGTTGGGTAATGGTTGAATTAGGTTGTTGTTGTTGTTATTTGGTAGTGAGGGTGGATTTGTGTTTTGGTTATTATAAGGAGGGTTTGGATTTTGAGGTTGTTGGTTATTTGGATTTTCCATTTGAGTTGAATTAGATGAATTGTTAGATGCTTGATCAATAGCTTGTGAAATTGATGTAGTTGGTAACCCTGATCGATGCGGAACATGATTGTAGCTCGCTGATTTCTCTATCTCTGGATTGAATACTAATGGCGATTTCCTATCCGAATAACGAGTATGCATGCAATCTTGTACCCTGCACACTTAAAAAAAACCTAGCGTAACAAGAAAATAAAAGAAATAAACCAAGAAAGTAAACAAATCTAAAAACAAATCAAATAACAAAACACCAAGCACACTGATTCCCTAGCAACGGCGCCAAAATTTGATCGTTGTCGAATTATCAATCAAATAAAATATAAAATGTGTGTTTCTATTCACCTTAAACTAGTTAGGTAAGTAGGGTTGTCGATCCTCGTGGAATTAGTGGTCTGTGTGTCGTATTTTGATTTGTAAGAAAATAGATTAAAATAAATAATTACTAAACTATTACCTCTTGGTTGTGAAAAGTGAATTTTAAAATAATTAAAAATTTACTAAGAAAATAAATTGCAAGTAAAAAAATTTGATTAGAAGACGATAGTAAAAAGGGTAATCCACCCCGGGATTCAGGTTTAGTTCTCGGTAATCGCTTAGTTCAACTTAGTGGAAAATACTTAACGGGGATTCTATACGTGTAATGACTAAGTGACAGAGATACAAGATTTAACGGGTCTTAGTAATCAAAACCTTGTAATCATACAACTCAAGCACAATTATATGAAATTCAAATCAAGATTTACTAGAACCATTGCTTAACCAATCAAACACAAGTTAAACTCAATAGAAAACTTAACGGGTTCTAAAGTTTAATCCCAACATAAATTAAACATAAACGGAAAACCTAATAACACGAATCCTATTACCTGAGGTAGATCATGAAAAGTTTAGCCTTGCATCTTCATGAATTCGACAACAAATTTGGATTGGAACATGATCTGATGGATTGGAAAGATTTGGAGAGGTGGAAGAAACCTCAAGAATAGTCAAAGTTCGTCCTTTTGGCTCCCAATGCGAATTAGGGTTTTTAGAATTGATAACACTCTTTAAATATGGTAATAATCTGGAAAATTACGTCAAATCTGACCTTACGACATAAGTTATGTTGTTAGGGACACGAATTATGTTCTCCCCTATAATAGACGTGCTTAGCCTCTGTCTTACGTCCCCAAAAATGTCATTTTTAGAAAGGACGTAGCTTACTTTCTTTAGGACGTAAGTTATGTCGTATGCTTATTTTTCACCAATTTCTTCATTTTCTTCATCTTTTTTCATCCTTATATCATCCAATCTTCGTGTAACCCTTTAATACATAATTTAAGCTTTCCACACCTACAATTCAAACATAACACAAAATGATTACACTCAATAGAAAAAATCTTGTTAAAAGCATACATTTAAACACTTAGAACACATACAAAACATGAACGCATCATTTCCCCGTCTAATCAACCCATTTCTTACCCTGGGTTCTTACCTTAGGTGCCACAGGTGTAACTCAACAACATTCTTCATTCTGCCATTCCTTTATACCTTGACTGTATCTCACCCATTATCTATGAGCGACTACACCACCTTTTAACGGGGTACTCACCTTATATCCTATCCTATTTTAAGGAAGAATCATTACCTTATTGTCTACCAGTCTTCTGCTAGGTGGATTCTCTAAAACAGTAACTAACTCTGGTCGGTTTCAACACTCAAAGGAACATTTAATACATGTATTGAGTTTTGAGCGATTTCAACTTGTGAAGCTTGAGGATTTCATTATAGTTGAACTCTGACCTCTATTGCAGAGCACAATAGAAATGTGTTGCGGGACATAACCCTATGAGTCGACAGCTAAGGACACTTGGCAACTTTTTAGCCATTGTGGAATTTCCTTGCCATTATGGACCATAGTAGAAATCCATTGCGATTCGTAACGCCTTCCCTAGATAAATAATTCCTATGCAGTTTTCCTAAAGCTTTCCATTGATTGGTAATGGGTCTTGTAATCCATCCTGACTCGAGTTATGCTTTTCAAAAGTAATAGATCATTCCTGAAGATTTAATTGGGTTTTTGGGTTTTACATAGTGTTTTTGAATCCGAACTAACCAGCCGGTTGGATCGGGAACTAGTAATAGAACTAGTCCGGTTGTGTGTATTTAAATTGTTTTCATTTGAATCGCTTGGTTATCGGTCGAATCGATTGAACCAGACTGGATTTCAAACTTTTTTCTTTTTTAATCCTAAGTTTTAATTAATTTTGTAATTTGTGATGCATATTTTAGTTAATAAAATGTTAATATTGTGTTAAAGGGCAAATCCACCTAAAAACATATAATTACTTTCATGTTTTGCATTTGAACTTGATATATGTAAATGATATTAATATTTTTAGAGTACGACATCATCCAATTTTTAAATCCGGTTTGACTAATTTGACCAGTCCGACCAACGAACACTTAAGACAATCAATTCGCTTCCGGTCCAATTTAAAAAACATCAAATACATGTAAAATACTAAGAAACAAATTAACACACCAAGGAAATTTTTTAATACTACAAGTAGGCATCTGGTTGGCAAAAGATGTCCCTAAAATGCATGAGCCTTTTATTTAATTTAAGAGGAAAATTCACCAATACTAACAACATTTGGTAGGCATATAGCAAGCTAAATGACGTTATCCTATTTATTTATGTTATTAAAGTATAAGGAAAACATAAAAAAACCTATACAGTCAACTTATCGTTGGCATATGTTTTCAATTTAGCATCTAACATTCCCTCCTTCACGTCTATCTATATAAAGACGACATGTTATTACTATAAGGTTGGCCCAGTCAAAAATTTGGAAAATCCTATAGCCACGACTTGTCAGCGCCATAAGCTGCTCTGTCTCAATGGTGGTTGTCGTTGTTATAACTGTCCTCACCTCTCTATGGTCAAATTCTTTACAACTTCATAATTATGAGTGTGCACGAATTAATCTCTCATCTTTTAAGAGTGAAAAACTAAAAACATGCGTACTTTGATACATGAGAGAACAAAGCTTTTTATTACTGTAGACATTATCGTAGTAGAATATTTGACATAACTTATGATTTTTGTAAATTTCTATAAATTTTAAATAAACGGTACAAATTTTCAAATGATTGATAACAATAATCTATCTCCAACTAGATGAATTCAATAGTCAAAGAGCCCTATACCAATTGGTTTGGGAGGATGCATTTCATGACTTTTTAAAACAGAGGTCATGAGTTCAAGTGTTATTTGGTACAATATGTTTCAAGTGGCTATATGTAACATCTTGAATTTTTGAGTGATAACTTTATTATTCTTGTAAGTACCATTATTGCCGCATATGAAGCTTATGGATTGCTTATGTTCATTTTATTTGTTAAAAATTTAATAGTCTATTATAACTAAGTACAATAATACATAATAATAATGTTACTAATATGTAACACCCCGAATTTCTATTTAAACCAATGAAAAAGAAAAGTAAATAGAAAGAATAGAAATTATGCACAAGTGGAGGGGGATAAAGTGTACAAAGTACAAAACCTTATTATTTTAAAGATTTAAGGGGCATGGTTGCCCATTTCTTCTTCATCTTCTTCAATCGGCTGAAAGGAAGAAAGAAGAGAGAAGCCCCGGTTCTAGAGAGAGAAAGTGGAAGAAGCATCTGCAAAGGTAAGTCTTCTCTTATATGAGCTCGGTTTCAGCTGGGTATCGAGTTCTTGACCGAAGTTCTTGGTGTTTAGTGTTTGTTTTTGGGATTCAAGGGCTGAATCGAAGGTGAGTCTCGAACAGGAAGTGTGTTGCTTAAAGGCTACTCAAGGTGAGTTTCTAGATATCCTCTTTTACTAATTTTCAACTGGTTTGGGGCTATTATGCATACTAAGTAAACATTTTGAAAGAAATCGTGGGTGTACCGCTTTATGTTCGAAATAATGTATGTATGTATGTTTTAGAGTTGGCCTATGGGGTAGTGATGATGTTTAGCATGCTTAAATGGTCTTAGTATGTTAGACCTGTGCTTGGGTATCATTGGAATGATAATCGGGTGATGTTGGTAACATAGAAAATATTTCAGCATGTTCTGATGAACATGAACAGTGGTCCATGCGCCCAGAGGTGGCTCATGTGCCCAAACAGTGACCCATGCGGCCAGCATGAGTGGCGAGACGCCTAAGTGTTAGCCATGCGCCCAAGAGTGGGTCATGCGCCTAAACAGTGGCCCATGCCTCTAAGTGTTGGCCATGCGCCCAAGTGTTAGCCATGCGCCTAAATAGTGCCATGCGCCCAAAGTGATTGAAACGGCTAAGTGTTGATGCGCCTAAACAGATGCCATGCACCTGCATAGTGGCAAAGCGCCTGAACAGGGCAAAAACGCCCAAATAGTGCCCATGAGCCCAGACTGTTTTACACTTAGAATTTTTATGCTCATGCGCATAGAAGGTCCCATGCGACCAATTTGGACTTAAGGTTTTCTAAGTGGTTTTAAGAGGTAATATGGGGAGATAGGTCTGGTTATGATGTGATGGCTTATGTTTGATGTGTGTTATGTATGTATGATGTGCTTGTATTGGTGATGGTGTATGTTTATGATTATGTATGTTTCTTATTATGTATGTATGTCTTCCCTTGGCTTCGCGTTGAATGTTAATGAATGTAATGAAGTATTATGTAACGTAAAGTGGAAGATAATGAAAAGAGGAACGTAATGAATGAATGCATGCATTAATGAACGATGGAGAACGCGAGAGGCTTGCAAGCGAAGTATAGTGAAGTGCACGGCTCTAAATGCCTTAAGCTTTACCGCGTGAGATTCAACAAATCCTAAAGTGTGCACGCAAGGGTTCCAGTCTTTGTGATTGACCTTCGGTGTAGTTACCCATTTCGATGGGGGTGTAGTTACCCATTTCGTTGGGGGTGTAGTTACCCATTTCGATGGGGGTGTTGTTACCCATTTCTATGGGGGTGTAGTTACCCATTTCGATGGGGGTGTTGTTACCCATTTCGATGGGGGTGTAGTTACCCATTTCGATGGGGGGTGTAGTTACCCATTTCGATGGGGGTGTTGTTACCCATTTCGATGGGGGTGTACTTACCCATTTCGATGGGGGTGTAGTTACCCATTTCGATGGGGGTGTTGTTACCTATTTCGATGGGGGTGTATTTACCCAAAATGTTGGGGGTGAAATATATGATGGTTACCTAAGTTACGTATAACTTCGGGGGTGTGGCATAAAGCCAAGCATATGTATGAGGTGAGCGACTTTGTGTTGCAACAGACTCGGATAGAGTTCAGTCCCTGTGATTGACTCGTATGGGATCTTTGTCGCGTATCCTGGTGCTATGTTAGTCTTCAGACATGAGTCGGGGGTTTGTGTACAGGCCCCGACACAACATCAGCTTTCGAGCATGAGTTGGGGATATTGCATGAGACAAGATTCGAGTAATGAAGAGTACTGAACAAGAGATAATGATGGAAAGAACGAAGTATGAAATGAAAGTTAATGAATTATCATAATAACGTACTGAATATGATCCTTGTCATTCGACCTTAGTAATCGTGGCTGAGTGCCACGAAAAGGGTAAAGTCTGACCGGATCTAGAAAGAGAAATGAATGATAATGATGTACGGTGAATGAACGAAAGTTAACGAACGCAATGAAAGATAATAATGATATTATATATATGTACGTATGATGCATGATCACAAACAATTGTAAAGTATAGTATGATTTGAAATAAAGAAAAGAACGGTTTTAACAAAAGTAAAGTATTTTATTATTAAAACTAGAACTCACTCAGCGTCGCTGACTT
>BJCM01151909.1:0-15071 GCA_018326385.1 Flaveria bidentis
CCTTAACCTATAGTCTTGTAGTATAGGCTTTAGCTAAGGAATCCCAGCTGGTATCAAAGTATATCCGGCTGTAGGTAGTATTATATATAGATTCTCACTCATTGTAACCAAGTGAGACATCACAACATCTGTTTGTAAGAGTCTTGTATTTTGAGTTGAGAATCAATATATAAAAGTATCTTGAAAATTATTTTTCTGTGTTCTTTATTACTTTCTATATTGTGATCAACTCTTACTGATTCTTTCTATACCCGAGTGTTGTTTTAGGTGAGTTTGAGAGAAAACATTGTGTTTAGTGACAAACAACGATACTGCAAAAATACACTTTTCAAAAATATAATTTTCTAATATTATTTTTTCTAAAACAACAAAACTTTTTTTAAATAATGAAATTCTTTAAAATCATTCTTTTATAAAATCTAAGTTTTATATAATAAAATTTACAAAACAAACCGGGAGCTTTTAAATAATGAAATACTGAAGAAATAAAATTTAACTTTTATCAAAGCAATATTTATTAAATCGAAAGTTTTAGAAATAATAGAGATGTTTTACAATTTCTACTTTTTATTAATAAATATTTAATATATTTCTTATTCAAACCCTGTATACATAAAGTTATATGCTAGTTATTATTCAAACAACAAAACTTTACCAATTATTGCATCTGTTTTGTGTTGTTATTTTCAATAAACGTTGTTCCATGTCCTGACCTCCTCATTCACCCTTTAACTTATGCACTTCTGCTAAATTTGCCCCCGTAGCTTTCTTAATTTACAATAGTAACCTTTTGTTTCATGTATAGGAAGATCCTACTCATTTTGTTTGCATTGTTGTTGGGAAAGAAATACCAAAGAAGACTCCAAATAGGACCACCAGGTTCGTACAATGGTTTTCAAAAAGTCATAATAACACATTCAGTAATTATTACCACCTTAATATTTTATAGTTTTTGCAAAAAAAAAATAATATTGTTTATGAGAAAATGACATTACATGTTAGTATCATCTAACTTAGATTATGATGAAACTTGAAAGTATCTAATCCATGATGCATATTTACTTTGTTAATTCGCTTATAATGATCGAAAAATTTTACCACATTTCGTGAGCTATTTCAGACCTAAAAACAAGGTGGAAGCTTTGCAACAACGTGTATTCACGTACAAATCGGATTACAGTCAATGAGTGAAGAAAAAAAGGGGCGTGAATCTAAAATAACATTGTTTAAATTGCATCATTCTAGAATAAGAGACATGATGGCATAACCCCTGTTTTGGGCTTGACATTTAGATCCTCACCCGGGTCGGGTTGACACATAAGTCATGCTCAATATAACGGACGACACTCTTCAAATAAGAAGATTCTTTCACTCTACACGACAACAACAACTCACATTTGTCTCACCTATTACCCACGGTCCCCTAGACCCAACAACTCATATATGTGTTGCTATACATATACACGAGATGTTTATCAATTCTTTACATCACAACTCATAGTTTATCCCGAGAAAAAAATATAGATAGTCCAACCCCACAATCAAGCAATACTACGCTGAAAACACAAGAGTTACTAAATTGGAATTTAGATAGATATGCTTTTTTCATATTAAATTAATATAAAGTATATTATATTTTCATCTACTAACACTCATAAAACAATTGAATATGTTTATATGATAAGAAAAAAAAATAAAAAAAAGAAAAATTATTGTGCAATTTTGGCATTAAAGTTCTCATCCGCTTCGTCTGCACTTGTAGTACCACGATTGATTGTAAGCTCTAGTCACAATCGGTTTTACATTAATGTATATCCTTTTTCACCTACCCAATTTAGCCCTTTTGAGTGTATTTTGTCTCTCTAAAATAAATGCCACCTTATTTTCAATTTATAATTTTTTATTTAAAATGCGATTTGAAACATGTTCTTTGTTAATAGTCGATTATGTTAAGAAAATATGTAATTGAGGTAATCACATATATAATCAATTTCTTTTAATAATTGTAAACAAACCAATAAATGAATTTGTGTTAATCCAAATGAGTGGTTGTGCAATTGTAAGTATGATATTCAAAATATTCAAAAATGTTTGTGATATGTATATATACTACACTCTTATTTTCTCTATTTATTTCTATGCATATATAACGAGATAAAGAGAAATGAGGTGTCCTTAACAAAATTGAGTATTCATATAACCCAAGCATATTTTCAAATGTTACTTCATGATCAAAAGGTCTAACACAAATCATTGACTATGTCTTTGTAGTTTTTCTTCCGGTTAAACAATACAATGTAAATCAGTCTAAAACCGTGTTAATTTTATGATAACATTATGATAAGTATTTAATATTTAATAATCTTAACTTTTATTTATTAGTCTGTGATTAATCTCAACTCATAGAATGTTTACATACATTCTCAACTAAGAACTTATTTTCCTTTAACGATCCCTTAATAACTGAGAGTTAATTCTTGTTAGTTTTTTTTTTATGAAAGAAGGCCAATTTTGAGCTGTTTTCAACTCTGTTGTCGCGTCAGTCTCCATCAGGTTTGTTTTTCGTTGTCTGGCCTACATAATCACCTGAAACCTAACTCTAATAAGTCAAGTGGTTCAGATCA
This sequence comes from Flaveria bidentis, assembly GCA_018326385.1. Classification (NCBI taxonomy): domain Eukaryota; kingdom Viridiplantae; phylum Streptophyta; class Magnoliopsida; order Asterales; family Asteraceae; genus Flaveria; species Flaveria bidentis. The sequence goes on from BJCM01151909.1 coordinate 2,625, forward strand.
AGAAGTAAAGATTGATGAGTTTTAAGGCGCACAAGTTTTAGATTGATGGACTTAATGATAGATTTAAATTTTCTACTTGGTGTTTTGGTCACATAAGCAATTCAAATCATAAAAAAACGAATCGGGTTAACTCTCAGTTAGTAATGGATCGTTGAAGAAAAATAAGTTTAAAGTTGATAATGTCTGTAAATATTTACTAAGTTGGGACTAATCCGGACCAACAAAATAAAAGTTAGGATTATTAATATCAAATAATCCATTATAATATAATAACTTGATATTTATTTGATTCTATTTCTGTAAGTTAAGGCTTTACTAAATTAAAGATGAAAACCCTAGAATAATATGTATAAAGTTATATAATTTTAAGAACCAATTATGTGTAAAATAAATAAATAAAAATTTAATTTTAAAACTAATTAACTATATATTTTAGAAACCATCAAACCATAAACAACTTTAAAAAAGCGGTCAAAAGCATTCCTATATGATGATTTAAATTAAAAAACAATACCGGTAACATAATCCATATTAATTATTTATTGGCCAATAATATTAATCTCAATTATGTATTTGCCAACAATAATCCATACTAAGAATTTGAATAATAACAACTACGAACTTTAAGTTTTGTTACCACTGATAACTCAGGTAATATAAACTTCATATATTTACACTTGATTTTACTTACAATAATAATTACAAACGAAATAAAAATACAAGTGAGATCCGAGTATCAATCTATGGTAATTACTAATTATACCACTGAATTTTTTTTGGTAACTAGAATGAAAGTTTGAAGTGTCACTTATCATAATGAATAATAATTTGACTATTAAAATCCAATTTACAAATTAAATATCATGAATTTATAACATGTAAACTATAACAAGTGTTTACTAGACATTTATAAATTTTTCAAATTGATTTTGCTTCCACTAATCATATATTTGTTTAAACAACCTTATTGATTATCAACCTCTTTAATTGTGAGAAGATATGTAACAACATAAATTTTTAAAAGATCATCATTTGCTCTCATGAGACAAGATTAGTTCACAATTTGAGTCGATTCATGATAAAAATTATAAATGAGACTTTGACAATTAAACACCAACAAGTATCATCAAACAATAATTAATTTGTATAAAAAAATAAGGAGTATTAAACTTATAAAAATTAATTTGAACACAGACGTACTGAAGTTCTATACGATGAGATGAAGAAAAACTAAATAAAAAAGTAAATGATGTAGCTTAGATTAATTAAATGGTCTTTTATCGATATGAAGTTGGTATTCACGTGATGTGTCATTTTTTTTCATATGATTGACACTAATATTTTGTAGTTTTAATCCAATAGTAAGAAGATGAAATAATAATAATATAGAGAAATTAGATCCTATACATAGAATTATAGATATATTTTTGAATGAAAGGTATCCACGCGCGCATTCTAACACAATTGAAAGTTGTAATTAATAAAAAGGACCGTGTAAATATTTAATATTTATGTCACAACCGTGGTACTATTGTTTTTCAAATGTCTGCACCATGTTTTATAGACGCATTTAAGGCACTCAATCCATCAAGATTCATGATATATATATAAAGGTTCTAATAAAAAAACATCTCACTTTATAAATCGACACTCATTTATACGTCTCATATGGGTTCATACGCGGCGTATATGGTCGAATACACTAAAAACGAGGAAAATTCAGGGGGTGTCAGAAAGCTATACGCCTCATATAGCCCTATACGACACATAAAGGCTATACGACACGTATAACAAATTTTGACAATGACTACGAAGAAAAATTCAGGGGGTTGTCAGAGAGCTATACGCCACATATAGCCCTATACGACCCCCCTATACGACACATATAGCCCAATACGACACATACAGTCTTATATGCCCCGCTCTATACGACGCGTATGGGGCTATACGACACGTATAAAAATTTTGGGGTGTTGATTTAAAATATTGGGGTGTCAATTTAAAAGAGCCCATATATAATATATGTAGTGTAAACGTGTGTGTGTGTATATATATATATATATATATATATATATATGGTTTTCTTTAACGGAAAAAATACAACTAGGATAAATGTTATTTTAATCGTGTTCATCTATTTGTTTTTCAGCCGGGACCGCACCTTTTAACCCCTTAGGAGGAAACTCATTGCTAAGAAAAAACTCACTGACTCAACTCTAAGTATTTTTACTCAGAGTGATACTTGAACTCGTGACTTTTCCTTGTTTACATATATGATTAAACGATCAAATTCAATTTACTAAATCTAGCTAGTTCAAGTTACTTGCTTTCAACCGATTCCGTGCTTTTTAAGTATTTATTCTTCGCTCTTTTTTAAACCCTTTCTATACCTAAAAACAAAATGTTCGGTCTCTTTTTAAGCCTACATTGAAAAGTAGTACGATCCCGTGTTTAGAAGATGACCAAATTGGTAAACTGACCGAGCAAACACTAGTCGGGTTTGGTTAAGTTTTTTAAAGCTTTAGTTATTAGTTCAGTGGAGAAAAACTCTCTTGGAAGGCTGGACGTAAGGTCAAGTCGTTAGCATCCACCACAATCACCATATATAATTTGATTTCATCACACAACAAAGACCAAGTAGTTAAGCTAAACTTGAAAATAAGATTTTGTAAAATCAAAATAAATTCATATTAAGTAACCTGTTTATCTATTCTAAATTCCTCGAACATATGTGTATGTGTTGGAGCACGCACACACATTACACGTATATGCATATGTATACACAAATGAATGTTTAATTATCTACATGATTAACAATAGGAAGAATCGATATAAATCATGAGTATTTAACAATATATTCTCCATCCAACTAGCTTCTTAACTTATATATTCTCAATTTTATCTATCCTTTAAGGTTTTTGTTTCGTCTACATATAACCTAGACCATGATGAAATAACGTTGCCACTTACCTTACAAGATAAAACAACGCCTCCCTCATGTGTGATTTATGTTTTTTCGGGACCCTAGATTCGTGAGCTACTTAATGTCTCTCAATCAACATCAACCACCGCCACAAACTATGTTCCTACACAACCGCTCCACCTTATACATTAAAGTTAACCCACAACCATATTTTTAGCGTTGCTTGTTGGTGAAGACTAATATGATATTGTAATGTGTCATAGCATGAATCTTTGCTCTAGTGCTCATAAATTGTATCGGTATCGGAATCACCCACCACCTTTCTATTGGTTAGCGATCAATCACGTATGTAACATGGTTTTAAATAGTTGGTAGTAAATTGGTTTTTTCTATTCCGCATGTGTATATTTTATGTATGTGGTTTTTTTTTAATTTATTATTTTAATGTTATATCAACCAAGATTCCAGGCCCATACGTAAGGGTGGAGGTCAGGATGGAACCCTTAAGGGCCGTTTGGTTCCCAGAATGTTTTGCAAAAGAATTGAAAATGAAAATGAAATTGGAATTGGAATATTGTTAAATTGATAGCGTGTTTGGTTGATTAATTTTTAGTGAAAAAAGAAAAAAATTAAACATTCCACTAGATTGTTAAACATTTTATGAGTAAGTGAAAGGAATACGAATTTCAATGAATGAGAGAAATATTTTCAATTCTAATTCTATCCGTTGACCAACAAAACAAAATTTTAAATAAAAAAAAATTCAAATTTCAATTCTTAAGAATTCTGTGAAACAAACAGGGTCTTAGAACCAAAAACTAACTTGTCTAATTAAAACATAGACACACTCTAAGCTTTTCCAACGAGTACACGAACCCAAGAAGTCTAACACAACACCAACTCGATTGATATGCGGCGGTGGCCACCCTCTATACCTTACACATACTCTATTCTTAAAATATCACGCATGCATTCTATAAAATTTAACCTATAATTTTTTAATTAAAAAGTACATAACTTCGTTAACAAGATATCCACTTCGGGAAACATGTACATTTATTGGTATAATATTTTTCTTCTACATTTCTGTCAATTTTTTAGAAATTTTACATTTCATGTATGCATGTATATTGTGTTTTATTTTTAAAATTTACATGCTAGGATATTTATACGGCTCTACATCCACATGTGTACTCGGCGTAATTATCTCACAAAAAGTTAATTATTCAAAAGTTCAAAAGTGATGAGAGGAGGGAGATTTAAAAGGATGAGAAAAATAAGTTTATATTATATCTATTAAAAAGTTGGTTAATTAATAAATCCCAACTACAAAAGCTTATGACTCAAGAAAGATGCATCTTACTGCACTTAATCTTGACTCGATAATCATATATATTTTCATCTTTTAATGATATAATATTTATATAGTTTAATAAAAATATATTTTTATCAGTTAAATATTTAAAATGTTTCCTAATATATAGTAAAGAAATATAGATTATTTTTATGTAAATCACAATAAAAATTTGCTAATAGGCACGAAACATGTTCATGTAAATAACTTGTAATTACTAGCTAAGGAAATTGTTTAAAAGTTGTGCATGAACCTTAACTTTTTTGTTTTCTACGTAACATTAGAATGATTTAGAACACTCTTTTTTTCTTAAAAGAATGAAAGCTGCTTATTAGTTATCAAGGCAATTAATTCAAAATATGTTTTGGATTCGCAATTTAATGCCAGTTTTGATAGTTTGTTTTTGTAAAAGCTGTAAATCACAGATACAAAATCTGATTGAGAAAATTTTAATAAATGCAATATTAATGGTTTCATCCCGAAATCATATCTTACATCAAAAGCTAATATTATCATTATAAATAATAATAATAATAATAATAATAATAATAATAATAATAATAATAATAATAACAACTATTATTCATATTAAAATTTAATAATCTAAACTATATTAACCGGCCGATTACAAAGAATAACAATAATTTAACTAATGACACTTCTAAATTATTTTTTGTAGCCGAAAACACTCATTCAGATAATCATCATATATTTACATTTAATTTCACTTGTTTTTTTACTTTGCTTCATTTACAAGAATGTTACGTTTACTTATCTCGTTTGCATTATTATTATAAGCGTAATCAAACGAAAATCAACTATAAATCTATGATAATTAGAGAAGGAGAATAACTTTTGACAACAAAATTGGAAGTTCAAGAGTTTATTAGAAGTACATAAATTATTAATACATGTCGCCATGTTAAAAGAAATTAAATTATTAAAGCTGATATGCTTGAATAATTAATATTATAAAAACTGTTAAAAGTAAAACAAATATGAAAAATAAATATATATTTTTTTATTTTTTAAACGGCTAGTTAGTTGTTAGTATCATTAAATTAGTAAAATTTATTAATATCAAGGTTTGAACCTTGACCTCAAAAAACAACAAAAGCCTCTTAACCACTAGACTAAAAGATTATTTACAATATATTTTTCTATTGAATTAGTAATTAGTAGTTATATGAAAAACTAACAGTAAAATAAGAGAAAAAACTCAAAAACGAACTGTGTGTTCTCATTTCAAGTTGCTAACGATGAAGTAACAATGTTCTGTTTCACACACACTCACACAACCCACATTTCTCTCTTTCTCTTTTCTCTCTTCTCTCTCTCCACCTTTTGATTTTTATTTTCCCCACTCACTGTGCTTTACTTTGTTCTCAATCTTCTTCGTCTTCCATCTCTATCCCTAAGATTCCCCATTGTTCTTCACTCAACCTTCATCAATGGCGGACATAAGTCACCCGCCTATGGAACAACTTCAAGATTTGGAGTACTGCATCGATTCCAACCCACCATGGCGTATGTACCCATCTTTTTCTCCTCTTTTTGATCAAGAAATCAAGAATCTTGATGAGGGTTTGTCAGGGTTGAAACAGAGCATTTGAAAGAAAGAAGATTGTTTTTCATGGGTTCATGCAATCTTCTTAAGTGGAGTTTTGTTTTTGGATTTGTGGGAAGTTTATGAAATGTTTGAATATTTAAGTTTAATTCTCTGAAGCATGTTTGTCTGGTGTAGAAAATTATTTGTGTTTCAGGGTGGAATTGGGAACAGGGAAAGTAGAACATCAATGCTGCTTCTTTTTCATTTTGTTTATACAATTTTATGAAGTTTAATATTGAAATGTGTAGAACAAAAGTCAAGATTTTTGAAGGTTGTTGATTATTTATTGACCATGTGGGTCACCCCATTTCATCATTTTCTCAACAATTTTCAATTTTTTTTTGGTTTAGTAAAAAGAAAGATCAAATCCATCTTTATGGGATTGAATCATTGACATATCATGGTGATTTGAATGATGATCTTTATGTGTTATGATTAGGGTTTATCTGTTGTTGTGTAACTTGATCAATGACTGCAATTTTAGGGCTTTTTTGGCAAAAATAGATGAAAATAAAGTTTGGTCTTCATGTGAAATTTAGTCAACTATATGTCCTTGAATGTGCCAAAGTGTTTAATTGGTTTTTGGTATGATTTTGTAGGGTTGAATATTATAAAAACAATTTATTGATTTTGGAATCATTGTAAACGACAATTGCTTTAATTTGTTGTTTATCTGCACAATTTATTTTGCAGCTGAAACAATTTTGTTAGCATTTCAAAACTACATTCTTGTGATTGGAACTAGTGTGATGATCTCCACTTTGCTCGTCCCCTTGATGGGTGGATCAGATGTAAGCATTTTGATTTAAGTGTTCTTTTTATATAATTTTCAGTTCATGTTTTATTTAATCTTTTGGTTTTGTGACGTCCGCTAGGGCGATAAGGCTCGTGTTATACAAACATTACTATTTGTATCTGGAATCAAGACTCTTCTGCAAACACTGTTTGGAACCAGATTGCCTGCTGTTGTTGGAGGCTCATTTGCATACGTTATGCCCATTCTTTACATTATAAATGATTCATCTTTGCAACGTATCCCTGATCATCATGATGTATGTTTTTGAAATTAGTTATTTGACTTAATATTTATAATCCGGGAATTGTAACAATTTTTTGTGTTAATTTGATTTTGCAGAGATTTATACAAACAATGAGAGCTATTCAAGGGGCTTTGATTGTTGCTTCCAGCATTCAGATTGTAGCTGGTTATAGCCAGCTTTGGGGTCTTTTCTCACGGTATGTTGATGTTTATTACATGTAGTTCTTTTCCATCTAACTTTCTTCAATAATTGTATGTTTTCTGATTTGAATTTCATACTGTTTTTGGCTTGTTTTTGTAGATTTTTTAGCCCTCTTGGTATGGCACCTGTTGTTGGATTAGTTGGTTTGGGTCTATTTCAACGAGGATTTCCTATGGTATGTCATGGTAAATTTTGAATTTCTTTTTGAAGTAAAAACCAATGTGTTTGCAGATATATGACTAGATAATTCCCAGAAAGGAAGTCTTTTTTAAAAAGGTGTATACTTTATTTAAGAGTTAATCTTGCAGAGTTGCAGTACTTGTTACACACCCGGTTGCATGAAACTTGTAGATTGTTAGTAAGCGTTTGATTGCTAGTAAAATGTCCAAGATAGTCTTTAATATCGATAAAATAGGAGAATCTCATTTACCAAATAAAAAAATAATCTATGAACGGGAAATACAGTGACGGGTCAATATGCAACTTAAGGTTTACAACTCGCCGTAAAAGGTACCATTGCGAATTTGCAATCTTAATGGTACATCTAAAGATTATCCTTTTTTATTTGTAAGTTGCTTTTAATCCACAAGAATAGAAGTAATACAGTTTATTCAGTTGGAAATTAGCCCATTTGACTTAAAAAGTCAATGTGTTTCTACTTTGCTAATACTAATATAATTTCCATTTCTTGCTTATCTTCTGATCTGGTTTACACTTCTCGTTTGGTGTTTCCATTTTTAGCTAGGAAACTGTGTGGAAATCGGGTTGCCTATGCTACTTTTGATTATTGGAGTTTCACAGGTAAAGATTTTTTTCTTTTCTGTAAAAAGATCATTAAATCAAATGCTCTCTTTTCACGTATGATTTGTTGACCCATTCAGTAATGTAATGTCTTGCTCATGTTGTAGTATTTAAAGCACACCAAACTACTAAAAGACGTCCCCATTTTTGAGCGGTTTCCTCTGCTGATATGCATATCTATTATTTGGATTTATGCGATCATACTAACGGCTAGTGGTGCCTACCGGAATAGACCCAATCCAACCCAAATGAGTTGTCGTACAGACAGAGCAAATATCATATCCACTGCTCCATGGTTGGTTAACTACACAAATAAATAACCTCATTTAATGCCTTTACATATTTGGTCTCAAAACTGAAATCCCGTATGCACGGGTGAATCTTTAGGTTCAAGTTTCCGTACCCTTTACAGTGGGGCCCGCCTACCTTTTCAGCCGGCCATTCGTTTGCGATGATGTCATCAGTCCTTGTGTCAATGACTGAGGTACCTTTGTGTCGTTTACTCGTTTAACTATTCTTTTATACATAGTAACCGGTTTCTTACATACTGATTGTATGCTAACAACATCATTTATTATGTATTTATGTCAGTCAACTGGTGCATACATGGCTGCATCTCGGTTGGCGATTGCAACCCCGCCACCTGCTTATGTGCTTAGCAGAGGCATTGGCTGGCAGGTGAGTTTGTATCTACTTACATGTTTATGTTAATAAGACTAATGTGACCTTGAAGGTTGTGATATGCATCTTTGTAAAATGTTCAAATAGGGCATAGGTATACTTCTGGATGGTCTTTATGGAACTGGTACTGGATCGACGGTGTCGGTGTAAGAACCTAGTTACGATCAAGTTCTCAATTTTTAATTTTCATCTTTTGTTTTGGACTAACCCTAAATTTAATCTCAGTGAAAACGTGGGCCTTCTTGGACTAACCCGAGTTGGAAGCCGAAGAGTTGTTCAGATTTCTGCTGGTTTCATGATTTTCTTCGCCATGTTAGGTTATTTTTTAGATTCTATGACCTTTTATTTGTCAGTTTTTTATTTACTTATAACTCCCATGATCCGCGTAAGGTAGATCTAATATAAGATTTATAACAACATGATCTGAAAGTGTTGCATCTTGTGTTTTTTAAGGGAAATTCGGAGCAGTATTTGCATCGATACCGTTTCCCATATATGCAGCAGTGTATTGTGTTCTATTTGGCCTTGTAGGTATGAGATTACAACTTCCCAAATGATTTGTAGCACAAGTAGTCTAATTTATCTTTTTTTAAAGATTTTTATGTACATTTATGTTATTATGTAGGTGCTGTTGGATTATCATTTCTGCAGTTCACTAACATGAATTCTATGAGAAACCTCATCATAATCGGGCTTTCCCTATTTCTCGGAATCTCCATTCCTCAATACTTTAACGACTACGCGACCGTACAACATGGGCTTGTTCGCACCAATGCTGGTTGGGTGAGTAACCGAGTAACACCCCTTTTGGCATTATCATATACCTACATGAATCTTTATATCATTTATGGTAAAAAGTTAAGTTTTTTATTGATCTTTTTGCAGTTTAATGCATTCTTGAATGCCTTGTTCTCATCACCGCCGACGGTAGGGTTGATGGTGGCGGTTTTTCTTGACAACACATTAGATGTGGTGAATTCGAAGAAAGATAGAGGGATGCCATGGTGGGTGAAGTTCAGAACATTCAGAGGAGATAACAGGAATGAAGAATTCTATACTTTGCCCTTCAATTTGAACAGATTTTTTCCACCAACATAACAAAGAAGATGTAGGGGAAAGCCATTGATCAAAAAGAGAGAGACAAGTTTATTACTAACTCACCCATTTTGTAGTGATTTTGTGGCAAAAATGTTCCTTAAGTTTGGGACTGATTAGGGTTCTTTTTGAGGTCATAAGATTCAGATTATTGTGTTGATCCATTAGATATTTTGTGTAGGAGCAGAACAGGGTATAAATATTTGAAATGTCTATAGAGCTTTTGATCATTGGTTCCTTTTTGAGGTTTCTACACTAATAAAATGAGCATTCTTGATTTGTTTGTATGGGCCCAATGAACACACATGCTGCCATGCATACAAATATATAATGCAGATTAGTTTCGTTTGTAATTCACAAATTGTTATGGATAACTTTAAATATTTTGTAGATGTGAAATTAATAAATTCTATGTAGCTATGAAATCATCAAAGACTAATGTATTTCTATGTATAAATGAAGGTTTTAATCAATGTATAAATGAAGGTTTTAATCAATATAATTATGACGTCATTCGGTTCTTAAATCTGGTTCGACCGGTCCAACCACTAAACCAATGAGGCGTCCAGTTCGATGTCCGATCCGGTTCTGAAAACATTCGTTTTAATTTTTAAATGTTAATACCAAAGACTTTTCTTTTATTTTATTGGAATACCAAACTTTAACAAACTCTAACTAATTCTAAAAAATCCAACTAGGATTTGATTAAGATTTTAGATTCTATCACAATCTTTATTTAGGAGTTAAACCCTCAAAAGTTATAAACCATTCATTTAAACCGACCACCTTAAAACATCTCAAGTATTAAGAAATGGAATGAAAAAACATTGCTTAAAAAGTTACAAAACTGTAACAAAAAACATCATAAGAGTGGGCCATTAAAACAACTACCACTGTTGCTGCTTTATTATCTTGAAATTATGGGTTGAAACGGAGGGAAAAAGCCTCCAACACTAAGTGTAGAGCAATGTTTTGTACATTGAATCACTACGTAAAGTAAGAGCTAAGTTAGGCACCGTATACGCCCCCTTCAAACGTTACATTCCTTACACACATAAAAAGCATTATGTGCAAACCGTGCAGCGGTTTCTAGAAAACAAAATTAAATAGCGAGATTGATGGCTCATAAGATGGCTTTACTAAAACTTCCACCAAGAAATATATTGGTTTATTTTTACAATAAAATATAAAGCAAAATAGTTAAAATGTTACTAAAATTTGTAATATAATATCGATGATGATGGTCATTCTCTTCTTGGAGAAGGTTTTCCGCTTGTTTGTTGATTTAATGAAGATACACAATGTTACAGGACCCTCCTTGTTAAAAGTTAGGTTTTCTAGTTTGAAACCGAAATAGAATCAAATTCAAACCCAATTTCTTCCAAAACAATTTTCAAACAGAGAACCAAAAACTGAAATCATAAACACACTTAGTTTTTTTACTGACGAAAACACTTTCTACTGTATACCTACTATACTCCTGTATCATTCTTTCTTTATTCATCAACACAAAGCAACGGACTTCAAGACAAAATCCTGACCGCTACTCATTGCTGCAACATAATTTGCCAGGTGCGATCAGAATGCGACTAAGATGGCCATAACTACGAATCTATGATACAGAGGTTATACCATTGATAAAAATGGGTGATGAATTCACATACAAACTCACACACAAAAAGAAAAAAAGAACTGTAACACTTTAAATTCCTAAATAAGAATTTTGTAATGCTGGTATTTTGGTAACATGAGGTGTCATCAAAGAAAACAGACACATTATAAGAAAAAGAAGACTTGATAAAGTGAAATGTGCTTGAGTTTTGTACATAGCAAGATAAAGCTGCTTGGGGGAGGCTTGAATTTGCAAAACAATGAAGCCTCAACATAAGTGTTAACAAACCAAAAACCGAACACTCTAGGGCAATTTTTAGGGTAAAATAAGAATAGCTATTCACGTATTTAATAAATAAAAATATACAAGATGAGGTAGCAAAAAAGTATGATTGTATGAATTTGTGCTCAAAGAATGAAAGCTTTTGGAGCTAAGATGAAAGATTCTAAGAAAGTTGTAGGAGACTACAAAGAATAGTAAAAGCCTAAGTTGAGGGACTATGTGTTAAAACTACAATGTAACAGTAAAGCTTATAGTTGAACCAACATCTGACCTAGAAGCAAAAACAAAAGTTTTCAAGATAGTCTATGTTTGCTCTAGATACATTAAAGCAAAATGGATATTTCACTGAGATTATTTGTTAAATAAAAAAAATATTATTTTCCATTCACGAAATAATTTGATTTCAGTTTCATGAAAAAGATTGATCAAGTCAATGAGATTATTAACATAAAAACTTAATTACACGAGTTGTCTCAGTGTTTAGCTCTGACTTTACTTTTGGTCTCTAACTCTTACAAATTACAAAGTTGGTTAATAGTTGGCACAAATGTAAAAAAAATGGTTACTGAGATGGATGTCTGTTAATTTTGATTGTTAGATACATGTGAAATGACCAAATTACCCTTTCAAATATTTTTAATAAAACATGAAAAACACAATATGACGGAGGAAACAAGATGGTGATGGATATGGCGATGACGACCTAAATTCGGCCGACCTCAACCTCCTCGTCTGAAATTGTTCGATTTAAGTGATGTTCGCTTAAAACTGCTCCGACCATCCACCTCACTTCATCATGTATCCGGCTGAGAGGGGCGACTCGAGGGGTGTGTGTGTGTGTGTGTGTGG
>BJCM01151910.1:0-11388 GCA_018326385.1 Flaveria bidentis
CTTATAACAAATATTTAAGAAAATCGTACTGTAACTTTTTGTGTTTATACTAACTATAATCCGTTTAATAAATGAGTTTCTAGACTATCTATTTATCTATGTATATCTATATGTCTATAACCTATCTATTGTTTATTTACTTGAAATAGCTATTCATATGCAATTATAATCATATTTTATCTTCAAACATGGTTTTATAATTCATAAATTTTTATTACTAATTATTTATTATTTAATTAATTTAAGCCGTGTAATACATGGGATACTAACCTAGTATATGGAATAGATTAAAAGTTGTTGCAAGTATATAAAAACTTTTTTCCTTTGGATTCAAACTTTTTCTGCTTTAATGAAATTACTTGCTAAAAATCATTAAGTTACATTTATCATTAACAACTATTGCCATAAATCATAAATTTTAAGAAAACTTTATAAAAATATAATCAACTTTCATAATCATTCCAACTAAATCACTTAAACTTTTTTTTTTTGCCAAGTTTAGCCACTCAACATGTAAGAAATGTACTAATTGTATATATATATGTATTTTATTTGTTTAATAGGTTAAAATATTTTTTTCTTAAATACTGTTGACTTGAAATTAACAATTATAAATTAAAACAAAATTTAGCTTCCAGAAAAGAAAACCGATCCAGTTTTCCAAAACAAAAAAGAATTAAAAAATATTTTTTTCAAAAGAAATCATTGAACTCGAAGAGCAATGCGTTTTAAAAAAAATAAAATCACTTTTTTATAAAATAAATTAAAATAGTAGGTTATAAAGAAAATTTCTAACAATTGATAAAAACCTATCAATTCATTCAATTTATAAACCAATTAAATCCAACCAATGAATATCCAAAATTCATAAACAAATTCTAAAAAAGTGCAAAATTCATAATTAATAAATTGTTTATAAAAATGTGAATATTTATAACCTAATATTGTTCGAGGCGAATAATTTCTTTCGAAAAACCATATTCTTAAACTTAATATTTGTCCTTTTTGTATTGGAAAACTTGATGACTCTTATTTTTTGGAAGATAAACATCGTTTCAGTTAATAATTGTTAATTTCAAGTCAACAATCTTAAAAATAATAATGAACACTAAAAAAATAATTTAACAAATATATAAGATTAACACATTCCTTACAAGTTGAGTAACTAAATTAAGACAATTTTTAAGTGATTTAGTTGAAATGGATTTAAAAGTTGGTTGTATTATTATAAAGTTTTCCTTTTAAGTACCTTTTCTGCTTAAAAGTTATTGCAAGTATTGCAAGTTATTGCAATTTTCTAGTTAGAACACATACAAGCAACTTATTACATTTATCTTTAACTTATTCTGTTTTAATAAAATTAGTTGCCAAAATCATTAACAAATAACAACTATCGTTTTGATTCAAACTTTTTTCCTTTTTGTCCTCTTACCTTAGTCAACAACTGATCATTTTAAAGATAACTGGTGAATTATATTATATAATATAATAATATATATCTTGTTTAAATAAAGAGAGCTTGAAATTAACATAACGTTATCATCTATTAATTTGCATATCCACAACTCAGTCATACTACGACACTATCACTTTCACTGTGAATAAGATTTTCAAGAAGCCAAACATCAAAGTTGACCATGGTTCCTCCATTACCACAAACCGTTGTTGCATGGTTCAATGCCATAGCTCGCATAAAGTGTCCCATTTGGTTGAACCATTGCACCAGGGTCCGAGTCACGCTCTAGAGGGTGTGGTCCATTGCTCAGCGAATTACGTTCCTTTATCACCTATTAGCTTCTTGGAAAGAGCGGCTCAAGTTTATAAAGACCAGATATCTGTGATTTATGGGTCCATCAAGTACACATGGGAAGAAACTCACCGTAGGTGTGTCAAACTCGCGTATGCTCTTAACCACTTAGGAGTTTCTCGCGGTGACGTTGTAAGTATTTTCTCTCTATCTTCTTACACAACAAATGTGTCACTACATCAAAGTGTCATTTAGTGACGCGAGTGTCAGGGACACACTTAATAAGTCTGGGTGTATTCCCCCAAAGTTATTACGTGTGTTTTGAAACACTGACACATCAATAAGTGACTTTACCTGAACATACCCGAGACATGGGAAGTTAAAGATCCTAACATATTATTTGGTATCTAATAATTAGTACACGTCTTTACACATTACTAAAGTAACATTAAACTTGTTGAGTTCAGGTAGCGATACTAGCACCCAACGTCCCAGCAATGCTAGAACTTCATTTTGCAGTTCCTATGGCTGGAGCCATCATCTGCACTCTTAACACACGTCACGATCCGAAAACGCTTTCAACCCACCTCACCCACTCGGAAGCCAAGATCATTTTCGTCGATTACGAACTCATTCAAAAAGCCGAAGACGCTATCAATCTTCTCAACAACACCCAAACAAAAGCACCTCTCCTAGTCATAATATCCGAGCACGACTCCTCTTCTCCCCCACTTCCCGAAAAATACAACTACGAGAGCCTTGTAGAAAAGATCGGAGACACAAAGTTCTCTATACTCCGACCGAATGACGAATGCGATCCCATTAGCCTAAACTACACCTCTGGAACCACATCGAGGCCGAAAGGGGTCGTTTATAGCCACCGAGGAGCTTATCTCAACGCCCTTGCGTCTGTTTTCACGATTGGTATGCGAGAAATGCCTAAGTACCTTTGGTTGGTGCCTATGTTTCATTGCAACGGGTGGTGTTTCTCATGGGGGATAGCTATAGTTGGTGGCACCAACATCTTCATCCGACGTTGTGAACCCAAGGCTATATTTGAAAACATAGTGGCTCATAAGGTCACACATATGTGTGGAGCCCCAATTATCTTGAACATGATTGTGAACTCTTTAGTGAGTGATCAGAAGATACTTCCCCATACCGTTGAGATCATGACCGGTGGGGCGCCTCCGCCCCCGACAATTGTTTCAAAGATCGAAGAGCTCGGGTTTCGTGTTTGTCACATGTATGGCCTCACTGAGACTTACGGTCCAGCGACTTGGTGTCTACGAAAGCCCGAGTGGGGTTCGTTGTGTATCGAAGAGCAAGCGAAACTTAACGCGCGACAAGGGGTGAAACACTTCGGAATGGAGGGTGTTGATGTAAAGGATCCGATCACAATGGAGAGTGTTGAATGTGATGGGAAGACTATAGGGGAGATTATGTTTAGAGGTAATACGGTCATGAGTGGATACTTGAAGGACTCGAGAGCAACCGAAGAGGCTTTTTCAGGAGGGTGGTTTCGTAGTGGTGATCTCGGGGTTAAACATCAAGACGGGTATGTAGAAGTGAAGGATCGGTTGAAGGATATTATAATATCAGGTGGCGAAAATATATCTACGATTGAGGTGGAAACCGTTATTTATGGTCATCCGGACGTTCTAGAGGTTGCTGTTGTGGGACGCCCGGATGATTATTGGGGTCAAACTGCGTGTGCATTTGTGAAGTTGAAGGAAGGTGTTCGGGTTGATGCTCAAGAACTCATTCAGTATTGTCGAGATCACATGCCGCACTATATGGTGCCTCGTACTGTTATTTTTGAAGATTTGCCCCGAAATTCGACTGGTAAGGTGCAAAAGTTTGTGTTGAGGAAGAAGGCTGAAGCGCTTGGTAGTTTAGCTTGATCATATTAATATATTTTACTCAAGATGTTTGAATTTTCTATATTTATGTTGTTGGAGTCCCTAGTCATAAGTTGAATAACTCTGGTTTATGAACTTGTGGCACGTTGGTTAGCCGCATTAATAATCATGTTAGTATTGTTTTTGTTTTAATCAGTAATAATCGGCTTGAACTCTAACATATATTTTGAATTTGTCAAAGGCGTGGGTTATGGCTTATATATAGATCAACCGAAGGATAAGATACATAATTTACTGAGAATATGCTATTCTAGCAACACTAGTAACAAACAAAGTGGTCCAAAGTACTCTATCTATTAATTTTACAAGGAAATAAATAGTGCACAATGTGTTGATAATTTTAATGTTTTCAAATAATTTTAGTGTTATTAAATTAACTTTTTGATCTGGTAACTCATATTAGTGTCGATACAAGTTAGGTGACGCGGGAGTGCACCGATACAATTAGTCTAGTATATGAATGAACATATTGTGCTTACTTTAGTGGACTTATTTTATTTATAATATTGGGCTACAGGGTCATATAAGCATATTATATGTTGTCATTTTTGACTACTATGGATGATGGATCTACATATACGTGGGCTTTAGTAGTTAATAAATAAGGCTCACTTGATTAATAGATTAAAGTTGTAGTTCATGAAGCCCAACAGTGAAATACATATTCACCCTCACATATGAAAGGAAGATTCCAGATCAAGGGACAAATGAGATGCATTGTACGGTTTTTTTCTCTCTTTCGCAGACGATGAAATTTGATGCTAAAAAGTACGATCAATTGGTTTAATGTACGATTAAAAATTTGATATATTGGTTTATTCTGATAGTGTTTCGTCACATTTTTAAGATTTATCCAAGATATCATATTTTATCAATCTATGTTTTGTTCGCTGGTTCAACAATTGTGTTTCGGTTCAAATTGCTCGATTCAAAAGGCCACTCTTTTGTTATTAATATTTAATCACAAAGATTCAAAGGTACTTGTTTATGGTTTATAAATTATAGAAGGTATGATGTTGTGTCATAGTTTGGTTTCTAGAGTGTTTATGTGCATCTTTTGGTTGGGTTGGTGTTTAAAAGTTATATTTGTTTTTATCTATACTACGGTATAATACAGAAATTATGATTAGATTTATAAATTTATATTAATTTTAAGATAACATATGAACCATTGCAAACTTTAATTTGTAACGTCATAAAATTTATTCCTATTATACTTCTTTTAAGCTTTAAAAACTTGTACTCCATCATTTCATAATTAAATTTAGAGTAAATTATATTTTTTGTCCTTTAACTTTATGGCAAATTTCAGAGATTGTCCTTAAACTATGGAAATTACAGTAATTGTCCTTTACGTTTAACTTTCGTTACACGTTTAGCCATTTCCTCTAACGGGTGTTAAAATTTCCAGTTAAGTTCAGTCACATGTCATGCACATGAGGGTAAATTGGTCTCTTTAACCTTATTAAAAAATACATAAATACTAAAACCCACCCACCTCACCCACCCTACACCATCTCTTTCTCTATTTCTCCTTCAATGGCGGTTGTGACTAGAGGTGATAGCGGCTTCGGTGGTGGCTTCAATGGTGGCCGTCGGTGGTGGTTGCGGTGGTGGCTACGTTGGTGGTTGCCGGTGGTAGCTGCGGTGGTGGCTAGCGGTGGTGTTTGCGGCCGATGGTAGTTGGGGATAATGGTGTAGGGTGGGGGTGGGGATGGGTTTAGTGGGAGGCTGCTTCAGGGATTCATGGTGGTTGTGGTGGTTAGATTTGTTTTTTGGTGGTTCAAGAGGCTCATGGCGGTTGTGATCGGAGGTGGCGGCAGCTTCGATGGTGGCTTCAATGGTGGCCGTCGGTGGTGGTTGTGGTGGTGGCTACGTTGGTCGCTGCCGATGGTAGCTACCGTGGTGGATACGATGGTGGCTAGCAGTGGTGGCTAGCGGTGGTGGTAGTACAGGACAGGCCGATGGTGGCTATAGGTGGTAGTTGTATGTATATATGTATGTATGTATGTATGTATATATATGAGAGAGAGAGTAGAGAGATATTGATGAGTTTTTTTATATTTTTTTTGTTTCTTTCAATGTGTTTATTTAATTTGTAAATTAATTAGGTTAAATGACAAAATTGCCCTCATGTGCATAACATATGACTGAACTTAACTGGAAATTTTAACGTCCGTTAGAGAAAATGACTAAACATGTAACAAAATTTAAACGTAAAGGACAATTACTGTAATTTCTTAGTTTAAGAACAATCTCTGAAATTTGCTATAAATTTAAAGGACGAAAAATGTAATTTACTAATTTAAATTATGACTATTATATTTAGAATTATCTTAATCTATCTATATCTATACTTTTATATAATACAACTTTTTGGACAACATTGTAATTTCAATCTATTTTTTTAAAAAATTAAGAATAATTTTGTTACATTAGATACACGTAATTATGTATAAACAATTTGTTATTTACAAATTTACTCATCCCTATAGTAATATAAATATGTTTGACATCTCACATTAATCAAATAAAAAAGTAAAATAAGAGTTAGCACAATAAGTGAGAGTAAGTTAAATACATAGCACTAAAAATATTCATATCCCCGTCAGACCGCGCGAGTTTCACCCACTAGTTTCTTTATAAGATTATTTTCGTTACAACATTTTATTTTTCTATTATGAGTGGATGATCTGTTGGGTTTTTCATGACACGTGGCTCCAATTCGATCCCGCTCTCCTTTTCTTTTTGGTATGTTGAATTATATATTTTATTGTCTGTGGATAATGTAACCGTTGGCGGAATGAATCTTATCCGCTAGATAAAGCTAAGATTATCCCTTTAAAGTCCGCAGTTACCAACTTTTGGAGACAGTTACATACGGTTTTCCTCATACGCTCCCCGTCCGATTTAATCTACCCACATCTTTGTCTCTCTCTCAATCAACCACGATCTTCACCTTTTTTAATGAGCCACTTGATTTCATCTTAAAAACCCACTCACCAGTCACCACCCCTATCTTGTCCCAAGGTAATGTAATTTGTTAGAAAAATACAAGTATGTCATTCAGCAATGTGTGAAACAGTAAAGGTGCATAGCTAGAAGAGCTGTTAGAATTTAAAAAAAGAAACACATCTTAAAAAACCTTATATACAAATCTTCAACAATCTTTATATCCACTAAAATTGCTTGAACTTCGATCTTCAGTTGCAACCATGGTTTCTCCTTTTGATCGGTAAACTTAATCAGCCAAGAGCAACGATCTTAGCTCCTGATTACCTCAGATCGAAAAAAAACTAGTTTTTTCTACAAGCAATAAACAGAGTTGCAGCTGAAAGACTGTCGGCCCAACCCTATAACGTGTCGTGCGTAACAAACTACTGGTCTACTATCTTAAAAAGATTCAAGGAGATCAGATAGTAATAACGAGCTTGAAGCTCGTATATAATTTGCTAGAAATTCGATCGTTGCAACACATACAAAACATGAATCAACTTCAAGAAAATAAAAGGTAAACACGAGATATTATATGGTTTTATGTTTCGATTAGTGTGACCTATATCCATATGCTGCAACGAATGTAATATTTTTATTGCTTTGCCCTTCAATCTCATGAGGAATTATAAGTTCAAGTGATTACATTTATAGTATAAACTAGGGTTTAGCTTAGTCAACAAAAACAAATTGTGGGTTAAAATAAAATGAAAGGGCCAAACCCAAGCCTTCAAATTTGATGCCACTTTAATTGTCTTCTAATTCAGGCCAAATTAACAAATCTGGCTTCCAAAAACCAAAATCATATGATTAGAATTAGAAGTGAATCATAGATGTTGAGAATGAAAGAAAATGTGACTATTGATGATTTAGTGGGCAAACTTAGTGGAATTACTATAAAGTTCAAGAGTGTAGGGTCAAGTTTAGAAAATATAAAATGATGGTGTGAAAACTTCTAGGCTAGGTCTCCGGAAAGCATTTACATATTGTAACTTCTAAAGAAAAACCTCAAATCTCAAGACAATGTAATTCGAGGAAATAGTCGGGAGATTTAAAACGTATGAATAAATAACTAAAGATAATGATGATAAAGAGAATGATCGAGGTAACTCGTTTTTATAATTCCAAGACAATATAAAATGGTGGTGTGAAAACTTCTAGACTACGCTTTAAATCTCCCGACTATTAATCTTGATGCAAGGACATGGATATCAGAATGATGATTGCAAGAGGGTCTAGGTAGAGAGAATGGTACAGGAGAGAATTGACAATTGAAGAAGTTTTGGGAGTGGGAACTTCAAAGAAAAAAGTGAATTGAGCTGTTAATAGTTGGGAAGCATGTACACTTTGTATATGAGTATTCTAACTTAAAAGGTGTAATCCTATCAAGATTAACAAATCAAAGAAAATGTTATGTTACTCTTATTGTGAAGTATGTCACTTTGTTTTTAGTGGGTTAAAGTTTAGGAGACAAAGTAGGTTATTATTTTAGTAGTTTGATTTAATTGAGTATCTTTTAATAGATTGAACTTTTAAATATGTAGATTAGGGTTTACTTGTTTTTTTGGTGGAGTTTTTAATATAAATAGCAGAATCTAGGTTTATTGTAATGTGTATTTTTTTTGGTTTAATAATAATACACGAAAAGAGTCATGAGTTCCACAAAGATTGCTGAGTCATGTTTGTGTTTCTTCCAACTTCTAGGCCAACAAACAATCAACATGAACTCATATCGGCATGTTATAATGAATATTTATTATTATAACATGAGACTTTAAATATATTTCACATAATATTACCCTAATAATTAGGATGTTATAGGATATTATGTCGACTCCTTGGATGTATGGTTCGATTTGTCATGAACATTATCCTTAGCTCTGAATGGTCATCCTCTTGAATGACTTTTACCAAGCATTAGAGAACCTAAATTATTCCCTAAATTAGACATATCATCTTGGGTGGTTGAAATTTGAATGGTAAACTACGTAAAGCTTTACACCGTTTTGATGTATATTTGTCATTTCTTTCCACTTAAAACAAAACTAGTGGGTGACCCGCGCGTTGCTGCAGAAGTATTAGAATTTCTATGTACCCTATTGTTTCAAACAAAATTTAAATCAAAATGTAAACGCAAATAAAAATAAAACTTGATAGATATGTTAACTTTTTTACAACTTGATTATATATGAAAACAAGAGTAAAATTTTTACAACTTATAAATTTAAATCCCATTAATAGATGTGTTAACTTAATCTATTTACTTTTCATTTAATTTTATGTAGCAATTTAGACCTGTAGTTTTCATCAGTAGTCTCGTAGTGTTTTAATATCAACCGCATTTCACCACCTGAAGCTTGCATACATATAACTCAATTGAGGGAGCTACAGAAATACAAAGTTTGTATGGATTAAACAAAGTTATTTAGCATTAGACAGTGTAGGCTTTAATTGTTATATGAAAAACAAAGAGTTTAAGTAAACTAATATGTACTTATAAAATGCATAATTTCATAAGAAAGTTGTCTCATCATCTTATTATTGGTAAGTTATATTGTGAGCACACTGAGCACAAAGACTTGGTTTTTCTCATAGTGCTTTAATACCAACTATATGTTGTTTGATAGTTATATTGTATACTGTGGTTTCGTTTTCTTTAGTTGGTACCACACAACATCATACTCATCATCTGCATTTAAAAGATTCATAACATCTGGTAATAACCTATAATAATCATTTGGTAATAACCTATAATAATCATCTTTCAATTAATAATTATATGGAAAACATAGTAAAATTGTCTCGCCATCTTCCCTATAGGATAGACTCAAAAAGTTTTAGATTACTTGTTCAATCTTAGAATGATAAAAGATTAAATAAGCAATTCTAATTCCCAAACACTCACTTTAGTTGCAGAAACTTCAAATGTTCGTAGTAATGGATGCATGTGTCATGGAAGTACGAAATGCACAATCATATTAACAAATAAAATCAATAAAAATAACATTATCTTCGTAAACAATTGCTGTTGAAGGATTATAAATTCAGAATTAACCACAAGAACATAGAAAAACCAATTTTTATAAAAAATCCTCACACCGCTCAAACCGGTTTGGAGCGGTTTAAAAACCGGTTTTTTTAGAAAAACCGGTTCTTATACTAGTTTAACAGGTTTTTTTAATTTGAAACTGGTTCTAACCGAGATTTGATGCTAAGTTATTTTGTTTTTTTTTGTCAAACTGGTTTTTTTATACACCTCTAGTGTTAACAAAAGGAGATGAGTGATTAAAGATTGCTCAACTTAAATAACTAAACTTCATTAATGGAATTTGCTTTTCATGGCAAGAATGAAAGAACATTGGTTATGTTGTATTAACTATTATCATAAATGATTATTACATAGTAAAGGTTAAATATTATTAAAAGATATAATACATTGTCCATCTTACATTTTTCTTCTATGTTGTAACTTTTTTTCTTGTGATTGTCTATCTAAAGACAAAAATAAGACTTGTTAATTGAGACAAATTAAGTGAAAAGACACTTGATATTTTCTGACCATTGTTACCTTCGTATATTACTATAACTATTCTAATTAAAAGGTTTGGTCGGTGGTGGCTTTTCTCTCTTTTTTGTGTTTAAAATTTTCTTTTGTTTATTTTGTTTGTGTTTTAATTTTTTTCTTTTTTGGTTTGTGTTTTAATATGGTTTGTTTTGGGTGTGGGTTCGAGATTTTGGGGTGGGATTTGTTGTGGATTTTTTGTATCTGCACACGTGTCTTTGGTTTGTAGGGTTCGTTGACGTTGTCTTTCTCCGGATTCCTGCTTTCTTTCTTTCGTTATCGATACCCTAATGATTCTCGCTATTAAGGTTTGGGTTTTCCTTTTGTTTGCTCTTTTGGAAATGTCTGCGCGTTGCGGCGGTACGGTTGTTGCATGATTTTTGGGAATTCGATTTTAGTCAGCATCGGCTCGGTGTGTTATGACGTAAATTAAAAAAATCAAAATATAATTATTGAAAAAATTGAATAAAAGAAAACAATTACGTATATTACAAAAGTTTTTAAGAAAATTATATCATCCCAACAAGAATAGTGAAAGCATAGGTGGTATTTACGGTCGGAAATCATTTATTACCTAAATTTTATGGGGGTTTATTTTATGAATGTAGGTTAGAGTTTTATGATTATCGGAGTCAGCTTTTGGTGGTGATTTGCATATACCGAAGAAAGTTAATGGAGAAATTATCACCACAAAATATCATTTTGATTGTTATTGAGTTTTTAGCAACAGATAAAGGAAAGGGGAAGAGGGATTAGTGCTCAATCACAATATATAAACGACATTGAAAGTAAATGACGATTTTGTTTGACCACGTGTATATGTTTTAGCATTTGTATTATAAGCAATCATATATTATACTTTATTGTAAGGGTATAAATAAAATAAAATACATAATTTTTGAAATTTAAGCATTACTTTTCATATGGGCATCTTAATCTATATGTAAAATTATCATTCTATCCTTCTTTCACTTTTATTATAAAATATATAGACAAATATAAAAATTATTAACCTTATAATAATATGCCTCTAGAAAATATTAGTATTATAGTTATTATAAATATGAAGATTTATATAAGTTATATACTTAAATATTTAAATAAAATAATATACTTAATTAAAATATTATTTAGTTATAAAAATATAATTAGTAAATATAAAT